>JBBMOI010000026.1:50000-75000 GCA_038088405.1 Porites divaricata | reverse complement strand
CGCACTATCTGTGTAAAAGCAGAGATATTGTTCTTTTTTTTGTTCAAGTAAAAAATATTACGTTTCTCAGTGTTGCGATGTATTGCTGGTTTTCAGTGTCACGCCATTCAAAATAGATCAAAATAAAAATCAAAACCGTTCAATGGATAAAGTCCAGAATCTGGGAAATGAAAGGAGGTACATATACAAAGACCCTCGCTAAGATTCAGGTCAGAGGAATTTTTCGTATACGAGATATCCGAAGAAATGTTTTACCCAAACTTACAGAGATTTGTATGGAGACGCCATACTGGTGCTCACCTGGATGAGCACCAACACAACAGAAACATCTGTTACCGAGTTTTGCTACAAAACCGGGAATTTATTCTTCGAGAAACTCATAAACGTTAAAGTAATAATTTTTCTAATACGCGGACTGTTTAGATAGCAAAATTTCCTGAAATAAGTCATCTTTTAAACCTACATGACAGCTCTCTTGGTCGTCATGTAAATGCCGCGTCACGCAAAAGCTTGGAAATTCAAGCGTACTCTATCACAAAACCAAAAACCCTTTTGAAACGAAAATTTGTATGAAAATTAGTTTTCAGCTGCTCTAATACATCGTGAAAGTAAAATCTCTGCAGGATCGATAGTTTTTAAGTTTGAAGTTTAGTGACGTCATGTGAAAACCAACAATATTGAAATATGACCAAAGTTCCATGAAAAACGAACGTCAGAGTGCTTTGCCTGTGGTGTATTGTCCTGTAAGGAATAATATAGGGGAAAGCTTGAAATGCACGCTGTCATCAATGCTATAAGCACTAGCGGAGGAAGATTAAGTAACTTAGAAAGCAAGAATCACCGGTCGCCCCCATTTTTTCTCAAATTTTCGACCCTAGCACTATTTCCCCCAAATTCCGTTCATTCTTTCACGAATGCAACGTGATTTACCTAAGCAGTCCATGAATGTATCTTACCTTAAACAGAAATTGTAAGATGGAAGATCGGGTCAACTTGTCTTATTAATCCAATCACCAAAACGTAAAATTTTGTGCATCTGAAAAAGAGAGAAAACAAAGCGTTTAGAGGGTGTAGGCGCTAAGTGTCATGAAATGTCAACTTATCGGTAATATTGTGCAGGGAGTTATCTGAAAAAAAATCAGACAAAACAAAAAACAAAATCGAACAACAACAACAAAATCACAACTATTGTACGAGTGTTCCAATGCATAGGAAAAAAAAGTGGCTAAATATAACCCCTGGTAAAGATGAGGAAAGCGCAGCTTACTATATACCCTAAACTATTGGTAAAAATAACCTAAAATATACATCTAGAATAGTTTCTAAGGGTCATTTAATATACTTCTTGATTTGGGACAGCTAAGGATAGAGAATAGGGGGAATTTCGTTGTTCTCCTGGTAAAACTATCATTTCCCTTCAACCTGGCGATCACGACAAACAAAACAAAGGCCTTTTTTAACTGGCTAATCGTGGCGCGTACTGAAATCTGGGTACATAGCTGGAAGTCCAGAACAAGGATTTCGGCGCTGTTTCGCAGACGGAGTTAACCAGAATTTAATTTCGTCCGCGTGCAGGCTACAAACCCTCGACGACCCTTTGAACGCTATTGCCGCTCTCATGCGCAGTGCCCTAAAGTAAATGGCACGCATGGAGACAAGGAAGGCGATGATAAAAGCTTATCGATATGGCTCTACTGCCCCTTCGAGTTGCTCTTTCAGGTTGAATTCATAATATCTTAGGGAAAAGACGCCTAAAATCATCAATAAATCTGAAGAAAACGCCTGAAGAGAAAGTCTTTAAACAAAAGAGGCGAATGACCAATATCGTGCTTGTTTAGCGTTTTTTACTCCATATTTCAGTTTCTGCGCCATTAAAAAATGATCAGAGTCAAAAGGCATCCCGCAGCATAACGTTTCATGTAGGAACCCACCAAATGTCTGTAAAACATCTTTTCGAAGAAGCGAATGTAGCCTAGCCTGCATTTAATTAGCTGGCGGAAGAGTGAAAATTACTAGATGATTGTTTTCTATCTATACTTTTTAAAGTGTTTATAGTAACTTTACGAAGCTGGGTCTCATATTTGATAACAGATCACTCGACTCCAGATTTGGCAAGTGCTCAATAGAAAGGATTAGTAAATAATATTAGTTTCGAGAAAAGTGATGGAAATAGATATTAAAAAATCCCTCGCTTCCGTAAAACCTTAAATAGCAATCGTAAACCTTTAAATAGCAATCAACCGCGCTGTTAGGGTTTTCGCATTTGAAGTGGGACAACCCAATGAGTTTAAATTTAAACTTGCCCTATGATGACAGAAAAAATGAATAGTTTTATAGCACCCCAGCCACCGCTTCTCTTAGAATGCACAGCTGTTAAACTTTAAATAATGGACAAGACAAAATTACTCAATTCTGATTGGCTGAGAAAGGAGTGCATTTCTTCTGTAACACGAGCGCAAACTTGTAACACGAGTGCAAAACCTGTAACACGAGTGCAAATTATTACAAATGGTTTCTGATTGGCTGAAAGCACAAAAGAAACCACCATGGACCAATCAGATTTAAGCTGCTTTAACAACAAAATTTAAGAAAATGGCCATGGTTTTGTGCACTCTAGCACTCTAGCTGGCCTAAACATGTTTTAATGCATTAAGGAGAAAGCAGAGGTTACGCGACTTTATTTTTGTAGAGTTAGCGAAAGTGTTAGGAAGTATTCTCTGTTATTCCCTTTTATTCTGAGTTTTTAGGTTTTCAAAAACGCGCGAACGAACTAGAATAATGGGTGACATGGTTTTTCTTGATTTTTAATGCCATCAGCTTGAATGGTGGACCGTTATATCCATTTGTCCATTATTTTTCTAAAAGCATATGGATATACAGTACAACTAGAAAATAGAACATCAAAAATGCCTGTAACGTCTTGAATCTCTATTTCTTCTTCTACATCTGAGAATTTGAACGGTTAGTGACGGTCACTGAGTAGGGTGGGCAGCTCACATAGCATAGCTACAAAGGGAATTATGCTATAAGAAATAAAAAACAATTTCTACTCACAGGAATTCTGATATGTCCACCGGAGTGTTGAAACTTGGTTAATGGAGGGTCTGTTATGGGGTGTGGCTTAGCTTTGTTTCAAGAAAGGAAATATATGGTATGACGTCAACGTTCGAAAATGAAGCAATTCATTATTGCTTTTTAAAGGTGATTAACATTAGGTTTAACAAAAGAATCATAAGAAAAAGAAGCCAAACTGCGGTTACCGAGAATGGTGAGAGCTAGTAACCCAGTCGTGGAAGCACAGTTATGTGGGTTTAGTCTATGCTTCTAATAGGGATAAATATAGCCTAGCATGGCATAGCATGGCATGACGTCAAGGTTCGAAAATGAAACAATAGGCCATTTGCATGATCGCGTCATTTTACTACTAGGACCACAATCGTTTAGGGTTTTGCTTTCTTGTGCAAATTAGGACTTTTGTTATTTAAACCTCACTGAGGCTACCAAATCTAAATATGAAAAGAAAAACGAAAAGAATTCTGGTCGTAGTAGTAAAAATGACGCCATCGTGCAAATGGCCTATTGAATAATTTCTTTTTACAATCTGATCAACATTCTATACCGATTTATTATGGTACTTACGCATCAAATCTATTAGACGTAAGGAATAGAAAGAAAACCTGTACCTAGGAATACGGTGATATCTAGTTCGTGGCAGTTCTGTTATGGGCGTGCGGCTTAGCTCTCAGCTTCTATTCATTAAGAAAATATACTGCCTGACGTAAACGTTCGAAAAGGAAATAGAATTGATCTCTGTTTTTGAAATGTGACCAACAATATGCTGATCATAATAAGCTTTCTCCTAGAGTTAGATTCCGAAAATTTCTCTCCGAATATATTTATCTTTCCAAGAATGTTTTGTTTTTATTAATTTAAATTAGAGTCGAACATATTCTGTAAGCGTTTAAGGCTTTTAGTACGGGAAAGGGTGGAAAACGAAAATCTACTTGAGGTGAATTACCAGAGGACACTGTTTTTAAGCCTTTCTTTCAATAGCCACTGACCTACAATACTCGATGATCGTTAAAAATCTTGAAACACTTGTGTGCGTTTCCCCTGCCCCAATGTTGATTTGGGTATTACAGTCGTTTCTGAGTACTCCAAAACACATGTGGCTCATTTGGGAAGGAGAGGGGCATATTTGAGTGAGAACAAAGGTGTGAAGAGTGAATGTAAGAAATTTTCCAGAAAATTCACTGAAGACAAACGGTTTCTGTTTCAATGATTTGTGACGAGTATTGTAGGCCTTTACCAGGTTCATGTCCCATGTCCAGTATAGTGCTAGGACCAGCAGTGTTTAGATGACTTGTATGAACAACAATCTCATCTTACGTACATGTGATAACCTGTAACCTCTAGTGCCTTAGTAGAGTATGGTAAGCCATCATGCACATCTGGGCCCAGTTGTTCGAACGCCGGTTAGCGCTAACCCGGGGTTAAATTTTGACCCGGGTTTCCCTATCTTTTTATCAAAAGCACTCTCTGGGATAATTTTCTCTATTCTTTTTAGAGTTTCCAATCATCAAATTGTAGGCAAAGAGAATTAAACTGAATTTTCTTTTTAAGCCCTCATATCTCAGTTCAAATTGCGCACTAACCCTGGGTTATCTTAACCCAGCTTTGAAAAACCCGGCCCAGTAGTCTAATTTACAGTGAAAACTATATCATTATGGGTCCCTTGTTGGTGTCCACTTTATAGGGGGTGTCTATAGACTAGATCCCGCAAGACCCATTTATTTTACAGAAAAACAATAAATTCAAAAGAAAAGTTTGGACTTACTGTTGGTTGTGTCCTGTAAATGTAAAGTGCTCTGCTTATTACTAGACTACTGTATTAACTAAAGTTTTTTTTTTTTATGAGGGGAAGGGGAGCGGGGCTCGATAAAAGTCCTATCCGGTAATTCGGGACAAGTAGATTTTCTTTCAGGGTAAGTAACTATAAAGGGCCACTCACCCAATGGGCAAGGGTATAGGCAAGTCATTCTCTAACAAAATCCTTAACTAAGAAGAGCAAGAAGTAGCCCAGACAAAAAAATGTGACAGCTGCTTGCCCAAATGACAAGCAGGAAATTCCCTTATTTTTTCGAGTCCTTGGGGGTTGTTTTGTTGTCATTTGGTTTTTAGGGGATAATTTGAGGAAGAATGTTCAAGACCATTTTTATGCAGACAAAAAGGCAAGATTGCACAATGAACCAAAGTACTACGATCTCTTTAGCTCTTAGATGAGGCACCAGTCAGAAGTATAGCTGCAACATACAACAAGTCACGAGCTCAAGTGTTACTCAAGTGGGCTCTTCAACATAATGTAGGTTGGTATGCTAATTATAGTTAGTAGTCAGTGTGTAGTACCTGCATATAGTCTCCTCTGAACTCCTTCCACCTGTTTGATGTGCTTCATAAGATGTGGGTACCAGGCTGAACTGGTCTGTTCCTTACAATGTATGTAGTCTCACAAGGGTCATTTAGCTTGCTTCTTTCACTCCTTCATCAGGGGAATTGTTCAGGTTTTGCCAGAGAAATCCGAGGTTTGGTGATTTTCCTTCATAACTTGGTTATGCGTGAGCTTCAGTAGAGGTTTGTGAACAGTTCCACGCCCAGATACGGGTGGTATGCCAATGAATCTAGCACCTTTTCCACTAGATCCTATTGTGACAGAATGCGATTACTTTCTGTTGTTCTCAGGAAGTCATACTTACTGAGGGATTAAATTTCCGAATGCCACTTCTGGGTTTAGAGTTCTTTATTATAGTTATATATAGCTACTCTCCTTGTTCAACAGGGGTGATTCCAAAGTCTGTCCGACCCCAGCACATAAAGGACAACTTGAGTGTTAACGACTTTCAACTCTCTGCAAAGGACATGGCCACCTTAAATCACATGAACACAAACACTCGGTTTTGCTGGGATCCAGCGGCAGTCACGTGACATTGTATACAGGGAACATTTACCCTAATTTTGTTAACGTTGATCGAACAAGAAAAGAAATCTGCCTACAAGTAACGTCCTCTTCTCTTGATGCTCGTTCCCCTTTGTTCGCCTGAGGTTACGTGAAGGAAGTAGTCGTTGTCATCTCGAAAAAAAGAACGAAACTGAAACTACAAGATTGTACAATTTGTTTGAGATCTTTCAATAATAAAAACAAGTACATTACAGTAACTTGAGTAAATTGAGTGTTTAGTGTGAAGCCAGAAAAAGTATGAAAAAAAAAAAAACACTATCTATACAGTCGACTGTGGATAGCATCCCACCAATAGAGACTACGAGCTTCCCCTACAGAGCAAACGTGCGCGAAAAGAGAAATAACCACGTGCCACTTGAGGGGGCAAGACCGGAGAGACGAGAAAAAAGACACGCCTCTTATCTAATAAACACCCCCTCTACACTGTTAAGGTTGTATTAAACACCCCCCGTGAAAATTGCTCCAAAATACTAGGAAATGCCAAAATCAATCAATTTACTAATTTCATTGATTGTTTAACATCGGTTTGTGTATTATGTCATGTTCATGATTTCAAGTTCAAAGTAAGGTTAGTGCTCTGACCTTCCTGATCTCGGTGGCTAGATGGTGGACGACTTTGTCGTTGCAAGTCACCCAAGTCACCCTAGTCAGCAAACTCGTTAAAGCACCCTCTTGTTTGTAGCAAAAGAGAAAAAATTTAATAAGAAACCTTGGAGTGCAAAAGCCGTCAGCCCGCTGTGGAGATCCTAGTATCTGAACGCCTGGAACAGGCTACCTTAAAAAGATACAAAGGAAGCGTTGTTTGACAGTGTTTGATATTTGGGAAAATAGCTCAAAAACCGTTGGTTTTGGATAGCTGGGACAAGAAGACATTTCAAATGGCTCCTTGATTTTGTAATAGACCTTTTTACAGTTGTGTGCTCAGTGCCCTGGCCTTTGAATAGAAGCGAGGCTGGCGGTGACCTTGTTTTGTTACAAAACTTCCTGCTCATTTTCACGTGCAAATCGTGGTATTCTCATGTTAACAAGCCCGTGAACATGATCGATTACATATGAAAAACAAGGTTTGTGACAAAACAAAGCCTGACCGCCAGCCTCGCTTCTATTCAAAGGCCAGGACACTGAGCGCATAACCGTAAAATGACCTTCCAGGTATGTCGCCGTTTGTTTGTTTGATAACTAAAAAGGCTTAGCTCTATTTTTGGGCAGGGGAGCGCGAGTGATCGAAGCCGCGACATGGCCGCGCCGCGTATTTCTATCCCCCTCCATGCTTCTCCCAACAACAATACCACCAGCTACGCAGGTCATAGTAGTTTCAAACATTTGGAGCTTTTTAATGAACTACCAAACATTGCACTGATAATCCTTTCGTTTACCCGCGACCTGTGGAACTGTGCAAAAGTTTTCAACGGCAAAGTTTGCAAGTTTTGGACCTGGTCAGAAGAAAGCTAATTTGTTTACCGGTACGGTTCCACTTTAACTCGGACTCGTGTAAACACCTGAATCGTACAAGTTTTTGCACAGTCTAAGCGGTAAAAGCCTAGAGTCTAGCTATAGCTACGCGCCTTTGATTGAAAAAGCTATAATATCAATGTTGACACGGTAAGAAATTTGAACGGACTCGTGTAACCAGTGGCTTGCACAGATATAAAAATTCGTCGGTTCAAAATTTGTCCTGACCCGTGTGAACGGGATCTCATAATATTACAACTTGATTAAGGAACATAACTCTCCGGTTTTTAACGTACTTTGCTTAGCTCTTGCGGCCATAATTAACCGTTGTCAATCTCCGACTACCTATTTTCGTTTGACGAATGCATGCATTTGCCAACCCTAAATATACAGCCGTTTTGCGGTGGGTGGGTGCCAAATCCAAGTTTCCAGCCTAACTTTGGTCTAAATCCAAATCAGAAGTCCAATTTCCAGAGCTCGTTTTGCGAACTGAAACGTTTAATGAAGTAATAAGGCATTGATTGATGCTCTTTGGATCACGTACTTTCAACTGGACTGAAGAAAAACTCTCATTCTTCTGGTGAACACTCTTTCGCTTCCAACTCTTATTAACATAACCATATTAAAACCACTTGTAGGTAAACAAATCGCAGCAATAAAGTATTATTTAGGAGAGAAGACAAGATGAGGTTGGTTATTGTAGTGAATTTGTCTGCATTTAATACACATCACTGATAATCAGATTTGTATTTTCATAGTTCAAATGAGAAGCTGTAAGGCATGTAGACTGCAAAAAAGTCCGTATTTTTGCGTATTCAAGTACGCGACAGCAGTCAAACAAAAGGTCTGGAACGAGGATGAAAACTCGCTTCGCGCGCGTAAGACTCATACGCCACGCTTTACAGATTTCTTTACTGACTTAGAGAAAAAAAACCGACTGTTTTGCAGACTATGAGGCATGCAATAGGCTTGATTAACGCCGCTCTCTCGGGTCTGATCTTGCTCCTTTCCGAGAAGAGGGAGAGGGAGGGAGGAGAGGAAGGGGGCTTATTTCCTGAACAGTTTATGCAGTTATTAATGCGAACAAGTCACCTGACAGGCGTTTCTTTCCTATGCAGGTAACCAGATAGTCATAATTTCGACCCCTGTTGGGAAAACCCGGATTTGTCTGTACCTACTCCAAGATGGTATCTATTTGCTTTCTGAAGCTCTTGCAAAAATCAAGATACTGAACCTAACCTAACAAACAATACTGCGACACAATACCGTTGCCACTCTCCTCTCTCTTGTAGGAATTATGCGACGGCAATGTAATAGTGACATCACTTACCAAGTGTGTTTGTCGTTGTATTGTTAGAGGTGAAATTCGTTCTCCTACGAAACATTGTCTAGGCTGTCTTCAAAATTTGCTTAAATCAATCAGAAGTACTGCCCAGATCTGGATAGTTACGAAAATAAGAATCCATCCCCGGTGGGAGCCGAAGTAGCTCTCACTACGGTGTGGGGTGTACACGTGCAAGTTGATAGAGTACAAAATTCAGGGTTCGTACAGAGTTATAAGTGAAGGTAAAGAAACCTTATCGTTATTAGTATTAATTTCGTAACGAGGTGTTAAGACAGTCAAGTATTAATAGTTTTTCAGTTATGTTCTTTTCTGTAAGGTGAGATAACCATGGCATATGCTAATCATCAAGCACTTAAGTGGCTAAAAGCTGTAAAAAGAGGTCGTGAAATTTAAAACAAAAAATAAAAAAAACGGTAAAATACCCCTGAACTCCACGATAAGCACAGGACGTACACGCCCCTGTCTTTACGAGGCTTGTGTGTCAATATTTAAGATGCGTCCTGCTAGCTGCTTGGGCTTGTTACCACTCGATGTAGCCGGAGAAGATTATTAACAATTTGGCTCAAAGGAACAGAACCTCTTTTTTTGGCTTTAAAATTAAAAATATTTGCGATTGGTGCGCTAAGCATGCTCGTTTGCATAACTGCCACACTTAGCGTGTCAAAAAGCATGCATGCTCCAAGAAATAACGGTTACAGCGCCGCGAACACTAGTCTGCGAACACGTTTTTCTTTGTTTGAACAATTAACTATGCGTTTAGTTAGACACGCTGATCTTCTTGTGACTGTGCTGTAACAGAAAAAAAACTTTAAAAATATCTTGCAACGGTAAACAAAAAAAAGTAAACAGGTAGCTGTATCTTTTGCATCCTGTATTATGTGGATGTATATTTATCACGTCCGCTAAAGAGTGATAAATCTAGGGACTTTATGATTCAACGACGCGATGACAACGAGAACGTCACTTAAAAAGTGAATTTGGTTTTTTCAGTATTTATAGCGATCATTCCTACCCACTTACTTTGTCACATATAGGCGAACCCTCCTGAAGCCAAATTTCAAATGACCATATCCATATCCAAGCTCAGAAAGAGGAATAAAATTTCGTCGTTGCTTGTTTACGTCCTCCATAAACGCGAAAAAAGGCATTTTCACGTCCTAGTCGTGCAAAAACGGGAAAGAAATGTACAAAAAAGTGTGGTGCACGTGCGAAGTTGCCGTCCGTGTCGTTGGATCTTAAAGTCCCTAATGTCCTTTGGTGAAACGCCAAGATTTCCCCCGGTGACATAATGTGAAAACGCTCTATAAAATCGACCTTTTTAGCTTGTATGTTTTGTTATCCCATTTCAGACTACGCGATGCACATGCTATTAAGGGAATATGCCTTTTGTCTTTTCTTCAATCTCCTTCCCAGAGTCCGCGTTATCGTTTTCCCCGTTGCCCGTTCCACTGGACAAGGGTAACGCGGACTCTGGAAACGAGATTGTCTTTTCTTGAATTAAATTGCGCATGCCTACTCACGGGAATAGGACGATATTTGATTCCATCACGTGCAACTATTTTAGTAAAAGCTCCAACCTCAACAGTAACGTGACAATCTCGTCTCAACTGTTCTCTGACCAGTGGGAATAATGGTGGGCAGTAAATAGTGATGTCACTAACCAAATATACTTTGACATTTTTATGTTTATTAAATTGAGTGGAAGCTCTCACTGTTTGTAATGTGTGTTTGCCTACGCCTCAACTGGAAATCAGCTTTTGTTGTATGTGGATAGCCATAGCAAAGTTAAAAAAATTGTTGATTGATTGATCGATTGAATTATGATAGATTTCGTGCCGCCTGAGCTCCTATGAGCCAGCGTTCAACCTGAGCGAGGGAGGGAAGCTAACCTTAATAAAGCTTCAAAGGGGGCTTTTTCTTCCCTCGTTCCCACCTGGTTAAAACGTGTGTTCACACTGTTGAGGTCAATAATCACCTTACTTTAGCATCGTTGCACATCATAATACGCGCTTCAAGTGTGGCGTTTCCACTGGTTCTAAGCTTAGCCTGAGAAAACACCCGACATTTGGCGACGCCACCACTGGTTTCCCCGCGTAATGACGTCTGAGAAACGAGCGCAGAAATTCCATACTGATGACGTGTCACTACCCCGGATCTGGGTAGTGCTTCTGATTGGTTAAAAATTTGCCTCAACTAATCAGAAGTTCTACCCAGATCTGGATAGTGACGAAAATAAAAATCCATCCCCGGTGGGACCCGAAGTATCCCTTACTGCGGGGGTGTACAAGCTTGTACATGTGCAACTAATTTCATCGATTGAAATAACTTGACAAAACTCAGGGTTGGTAAAAAGTCTTGAAATTTGCTCAGCAATTTTCCAGAACCTGAAAAAATTCTGGAAAATGGAGATAAAGTCTGGAAAAATAGTGGAAAGTCTTGAATTTTTTTTTCAAAGCTACAGCAATTATTGCTTTGTAAGTGATTTTTTTTCGTTTTGGTGAAATCTTATTCAGTTTCTTCGGTATGTTTGCAGCTTATCATCAGTAATGAAAAAAGTTCTGTTCCTGCGTTTTGTAAGATCTCTATTGATCAATGACCTATTTGATAACCTTGAGTCTGGAAAAAGAAATTATTGTTTTGTAAAAAAATCTGGAAAAAGTCTTGAATATATTTTCTGGTATATGTGCAAAGCGAAAAAGGATCACCTCGGGATTTCAGAAAGTAAAGCAGGGATGTTGGAACGGACCTAAAAGAATTTTTACCAATCTTCGATGCGAACGCAGGCGTCTAGAGTTTTAGAATCACTCTTACGATCAACGCCACGTTGAAACATGTGGCTAAGCTCTCTCTTTATTTGTCATTTAATGTTTAAAAAATAAAGACATTCATGTCAGGTTTATCCGTAAGGATAATTTTCTCAGTTTTTATCTGTTGATTTCCTAACATGATTGATTGTAATACTTGCTTGAACCTGATGTTTCGACTTGGCCGTCAACGTAATTCTACGATTCCGAATCGACGGGAGTGATCGTGGCAGTAACTTTTATGCGGAGACCCAAGGTGATATTCCTTGAATCAGGAAATAAACAGGTACAAATTTTGCAAAATACTTGTCATGGATTAAACTGGTCGACATGGAACTACTACGGTAACCTTTTTTGTGTAGATACAGCAAGAAAAACAAATACAACAAGTGAATCGGCTTCTGACGCTGAAAACTGAACAGGAGTGGAGTAGTGGTAAGGCAGGGCACTTGCTTCCCTTCCCCCAGGGAGTGGGGTCCCGTACTTCCTATAATGGCCTTTGTGGGAAGGTTCCGACCAAAAGGGGTACCTTTTTCATGCTTTAGGTATAAAATGAAATGGTACGAGTTTGTTGTTGGTTCTCTGCCTGGCTCCGAGAGGATTTTCTCTGGGTTCTCCGATTTCCCCCTCTCCAAAAACAAACCTTTCCAAATCAGGCACGGATCCAGGATTTTGAAATGAGGGGTGAATTTTTGTAATAACGTAATAGAACCAAAGCCTGGTTGAGGTGTTTGAGGTCTGTGCATCAGCTTGATTGGTAGAACCGGTCATCGCTTATGCACATTCTCCACCTCAATCAGAGAAATCAAATATTATTTCAATATTCGAGGGATAAGAAAAAAAAAAGAAGAAGGGGGCTCAGAAAAAAGGGGGTGAAAATTCACCCATTTCACCTCCCCTGCATCCGCGCCTGCAAATTCCAATTCAACCCAGAGCACACGAACACGTATAAGTTTTTAGCAACTAGTAAATGCTCCGTGGTAAAACAAATTACAAATTACCAGTTTATTTGTTTATTTTTTTACACTGATACCTTGGTTACGTCAGAATTAACGTTGCTGTTTGACGTGAAAATGTGATTCTAATTCTCTCTGATATAGGAAATGCTGATTTTTTTTGTTAAAGAGAAAATAGATGGTGAAGGATAAACACAAGAGGTCTTAACAACGAAAGGCTCAATAAAGTTTCCTCGTTGAGTTTATTTTTTAAAACCTGGTGAGATTACATATAAAAATTATACAGATTACAATGAAACCTTCATGTGCGGCATTCTAGGATACGCGACATGTTTTCCTACTCTAAGGTCCTCTAAACACTACTGAAAACTGGACCAACAAATCTTTGCACTTTAGGTGGATATTTTTTTTCTAAAGCAAATACTTAATAAAACGTACTACTCTTCTATACTAACATACTAACCTATGCTCAGGCATGAATATTATACAATGAAATAACCTTTAGTTTACCACTGTGATGGCTAGTTTGGAGTTTTGGCAAGTTTGTTTCGCTAGGCTTTTACTTGACTTAATTGAGTCGTCAAACCTTATTTCATAAGGCAAGGTTGCAGAACCATATACTGTACTTCTATGTCTACAGAAAGATTGGCTCTAAAATATATACAATTCGACTAAACAAACTATAAACCTTGCAATGCTGTTTACATTGTAATCAAACTTCAATTTGCGATTAAGAATCTCGTTTACGTGAAAACTATTTTTTAGTTGTAGCCTTAGTGACCAATTAAGGAAGTAAGTTAACAAATTACCTAAATAGATAGCCTGGGAAATTATCTAATCCTGATGTTATTCGCGTCGCAATTACAGTGTATCAATGTCCGAGCTACCGATGTACTCTTTTACGAAGCTGGTGATTGGTGCTTTTGCAAAACATTTTAGACCGAGATTAGTCAAGAGTACTCAAGGTATCTATGTACAAACACACAGCTGCTGGGCCATGCAAGTCAGTTCTTTTAATTCTTCCAGTCTGGGCTATGTTCGTATGCTGCAAGGATTGACCCTTTACATTTTCCGCCAGGGATTACTTCATTGGAATTCTGTGGAAGGGCTGTTTCGTTATTCCACGGTCTGTCGTTAGTGTATACCTGCAACAACAATGTGTACGAAACATAAAAATTAGTGAAACACATATATTCCTTACGAAAGACTCCAGCTGTGGTAAGTGGCATTTAGGTTCATTTTATATTCAAGAGGGATCCTCCGGCTTTATCATGAAGGAAGAGGTTTACTTATTTTAAGTTTATCCCACCACTAAAACTTTCTAATTATTTGCATCATATATGAAAAGCAGGGTGCACAGCTAAAATAGGTTTGAAACTTCTTGCCTTGATGACCTATGGAATCTCGGTCTTCCCTCTTTGATCCAAGTTTAGAACCCTGAGTGTACTACTGTACTTCAGTCAATGTCCGCGAAAAGTGCTCTTGTTACGATCAAGACTCCATACACAGTCCACAGTTTGGAGTTTTCAGTGTTTACGATCAATTCTCAGGTCTAGATCTCCGCCATAATACTTTTATTCCGATTATCTTTATATCAAAGAAAAAACTACCTTGGACTGTTTGTTTTGGTTTCATATCTAGAATTCCCATCCCATTATATTCAGAAAGAAAACAGTTTGTCAGCGAAGCCTAATGTTCATTTGAGCGGTAGCAAATAAAAGAATATTCAATTATTTGTGCCTCATATATCAGGAAGAAGAGAAAAGATTTAAAATCGTTTTGTGTTATTGTAGGGATACGAGGCTTTAGTTTTTGTGTGTGTTTAGTATCTTTCGATGTTCAAAAGCGGTTGATTGATATTTTACCTCAGTCACAGTAAAAGCTGATTTCAGGTGTAGTCAATAATGTGGCTTTTAAGAGTAAATACTGCTTTTTAATTAGTACTTCCATGAAAGTACCAAATGTACCCAGGTTGATAAAAGACTTTCTAGGGCCCTAATTATCAGAAAGCAATTACCTTCACTTTTCTTCACCAAAGTGAAATGACACGTCATCTCCAATCAGCATGAAAGGTGCCCATTGCCTCACTTCAGAGAAACCGTTTTTTCGCATCCACTTCATGGCCCGGTGAAGACATTCACTTGCACTTTCTCCTTGGACAAGGGTTTCGTAGAATCTTCTCATGAACTGTTCTGTTGCCTTGTCTTGTAAGGCCCATAGTGCCACCAACACTGAGCGTGCACCCGATCCTAAGAATGCTCGAGCGATTCCAACAACGCCTTCTGTTTTGATCTGTCCACGTGCGGTATGACAACAGCTAAGGACCACCAATTTGGCTGAGAGTCTAACTTGTGAAATGTCGGTCATTGACAATAAGTAGTCTGCTTCATGTGGAGTCCCTATTGTCGAGTCAGGGGGGGTAAGAGCAATTTCTCCTCTTTCAGCATTACCATGAGCAGCGAAATGTATGAGACTCACTGAAGGTATTCTCTGAAGAACTGCCTGCTTTGTTGCTTGCTCTCCTATTAGAAGGTGAGATTCAGGTAGTAGGCCTGCAATCATCTCTGCTTCCGCTTTCGCGACAGGCAATGGACAGAGATACCCTAGCTCTCCCTTGAAATACACATCCTTCACCCTTGGCTCACCCACAATCAATGCAACAGTTTCACTGTGAGAGCCCGCTGGACTGTCCAAAATGAGCTTGAGAGTCGTCAAAGAAGGAACAATGCGTATCTTGAACGAATCTGATAAATAGCGGTTACTTTCGTCATGTAATGCTGCAAACGGAACTTGGAAGAAGCGGCGATCAGGAACAACAATAATTTCAGATCCTTCTAATAAGTCACTTACGGGATCAATCAACATGTTGTAAATCTCAAAAAGTGTTGGTGGTTCAGGGTCTGTGTCTACTTCTTCCTCATCTAAGAAAGGACGCAGGGATGAGACACTATCTTCCAGATTTGATTCGTTAGTAAGTTGGTTGGCGTATGAAGAGAAGAGTGATCGGTCTTCGCATTGCTCTTGAGGTAAAACGTGAAAATTTCTTAATAAGCTTTCGTTTCCAAAAAGGTCATCAACAGAGATTTTGCAGCCTTTGCTAGCATAGCTTTTACAAAGATGCGTTCCTCGGAGATCTATCGGTTTCCCTTGTTTCAAAACCCACAAAAATACACTACAAGAGTAATAGGAGATGTATAGGCAAGTGCTGTTGCAATTTTTCGTAATTAATTCCTCAATGACAGCAAACGGTTGTGTGTCGATGAATATTTCTTTTTCAATAGAGTAACGGTTTGACATAAGTTCTGCAAGAGCTTTGGCCCGTCCAAGTTCAGCAACGTGTAAAGCTTCATAGGGTTTCCCACAACAACAACTTAATGCACTAAACAGACGATAGGGATTCGCGTGGGTGTCAAAAAATGATATCTTTCGGTGATCTTTGTTTCCTAAAAAACTATGCATTTTTTCGCAAATTTGAATACTTGTATGAAGACACTCTTCAGCCTTTGCATATTCTGCGACAGATCGAAATAATAACGCTCCTAGGTTATTGTAGCATGACGCTTCTCCGTCTCTGTCGCCAATTTCTGTATGGATGGTAAGTGCTTTATGAAGATATTCTTCAGCCTTGGCATATTCTGCGACAGATTGAAATAACACTCCTAGGTTTCCGTAGCATGTCGCTTCTCCGTGTCTGTCGCCAATATCTTTCTTGATGGTAAGTGCTTTATGAAGATATTCTTCAGCCTTGGCATATTCGGAGGCAGATTGAAACACCTTTCCCAGGTTTATGTAGTATGACGCTTCTCCGTCTCTGTCGCCAATTTCTGTCTTGATGGTAAGTGCCTTATGAAGATATTCTTCAGCCTTGGCATATTCTGCGACAGATTGAAATAACGCTCCTAGGTTTCCGTAGCATATCGCTTCTCCGTCTCTGTCGCCAATATCTGTCTGGATGGTAAGTGCTTTATGAAGATATTCTTCAGCCTTGGCATATTCTGCGAGAGATTGAAATAACACTCCTAGGTTTCCGTAGCATGTCGCTTCTCCGTCTCTGTCGCCAATTTCTGTCTTGATGGTAAGTGCTTTATGAAGATATTCTTCAGCCTTGGCATATTCTGCGATAGATTGAAATAACGCTGCTAGGCTTCCGTAACAGGTCGCTTCTCCGTCTCTGTCGGCAATTTCTGTCTTGATGGTAAGTGCTTTATGAAGATATTCTTCAGCCTTGGCATATTCGGAGGCAGATTGAAACACCTTTCCCAGGTTTATGTAGTATGACGCTTCTCCGTCTCTGTCGCCAATTTCTGTCTTGATGGTAAGTGCCTTATGAAGATATTCTTCAGCCTTGGCATATTCTGCGACATATCGAAGTACCGCTCCTAGGTTATTGTAGCATGACGCTTCTCCGTCTCTGTCGCCAATTTCTGTCTTGATGGTAAGTGCTTTATGAAGATATTCTTCAGCCTTGGCATATTCGGCGACAGATTGAAATAACGCTCCTAGGTTTATGTAGCATGTCGCTTCTCCGTCTCTGTCACCAATTTCTGTCTGGATAGTAAGTGCTTTATGAAGATATTCTTCAGCCTTGGCATATTCGGCGACAGATTGAAACACCCTTCCTAGGTTTATGTAGCATGTCGCTTCTCCGTCTCTGTCGCCAATTTCTGTCTTGATGGTAAGTGCTTTGTGAAGATATTCTTCAGCCTTGGCATATTCTGCGAGAGATTGAAATAACACTCCTAGGTTTCCGTAGCATGTCGCTTCTCCGTCTCTGTCGCCAATTTCTGTCTTGATGGTAAGTGCTTTATGAAGATATTCTTCAGCCTTGGGATATTCTGCGACAGATCGAAATACCGTTCCTAGGTTTAAGTAGCATGACGCTTCTCCGTCTCTGTCGCCCGTTTCTGTCTTGATGGTAAGTGCTTTATGAAGATATTCTTCAGCCTTGGCATATTCTGCGACAGATTGAAATAACGCTGCTAGGTTTCCGTAACAGGTCGCTTCTCCGTCTCTGTCGGCAATTTCTGTCTTGATGGTAAGTGCTTTATGAAGATATTCTTCAGCCTTGGCATATTCGGAGGCAGATTGAAACACCTTTCCCAGGTTTATGTAGTATGACGCTTCTCCGTCTCTGTCGCCAATTTCTGTCTTGATGGTAAGTGCCTTATGA
The DNA here is from genome assembly GCA_038088405.1 of Porites divaricata. Classification (NCBI taxonomy): domain Eukaryota; kingdom Metazoa; phylum Cnidaria; class Anthozoa; order Scleractinia; family Poritidae; genus Porites; species Porites divaricata. Next base: position 57,257 of record JBBMOI010000026.1, on the reverse strand, counting down.
AGATATTCTTCAGCCTTGGCATATTCTGCGACAGATTGAAATAACGCTCCTAGGTTTCCGTAGCATGTCGCTTCTCCGTCTCTGTCGCCAATATCTGTCTGGATGGTAAGTGCTTTATGAAGATATTCTTCAGCCTTGGCATATTCTGCGAGAGATTGAAATAACACTCCTAGGTTTCCGTAGCATGTCGCTTCTCCGTCTCTGTCGCCAATTTCTGTCTTGATGGTAAGTGCTTTATGAAGATATTCTTCAGCCTTGGCATATTCTGCGACAGATTGAAATAACGCTGCTAGGCTTCCGTAACAGGTCGCTTCTCCGTCTCTGTCGGCAATTTCTGTCTTGATGGTAAGTGCTTTATGAAGATATTCTTCAGCCTTGGCATATTCGGAGGCAGATTGAAACACCTTTCCCAGGTTTATGTAGTATGACGCTTCTCCGTCTCTGTCGCCAATTTCTGTCTTGATGGTAAGTGCCTTATGAAGATATTCTTCAGCCTTGGCATATTCTGCGACAGATTGAAATAACGCTCCTAGGTTTCTGTAGCATATCGCTTCTCCGTCTCTGTCGCCAATATCTGTCTGGATGGTAAGTGCTTTATGAAGATATTCTTCAGCCTTGGCATATTCTGCGACAGATTGAAATAACGCTCCTAGGTTTCCGTAGCATGTCGCTTCTCCGTCTCTGTCGCCAATTTCTGTCTTGATGGTAAGTGCTTTATGAAGATATTCTTCAGCCTTGGCATATTCGGAGGCAGATTGAAACACCTTTCCCAGGTTTATGTAGTATGACGCTTCTCCGTCTCTGTCGCCAATTTCTGTCTTGATGGTAAGTGCCTTATGAAGATATTCTTCAGCCTTGGCATATTCTGCGACAGATTGAAATAACGCTCCTAGGTTTCCGTAGCATATCGCTTCTCCGTCTCTGTCGCCAATATCTGTCTGGATGGTAAGTGCTTTATGAAGATATTCTTCAGCCTTGGCATATTCTGCGAGAGATTGAAATAACACTCCTAGGTTTCCGTAGCATGTCGCTTCTCCGTCTCTGTCGCCAATTTCTGTCTTGATGGTAAGTGCTTTATGAAGATATTCTTCAGCCTTGGCATATTCTGCGACAGATTGAAATAACGCTGCTAGGTTTCCGTAACAGGTCGCTTCTCCGTCTCTGTCGGCAATTTCTGTCTTGATGGTAAGTGCTTTATGAAGATATTCTTCAGCCTTGGCATATTCGGAGGCAGATTGAAACACCTTTCCCAGGTTTATGTAGTATGACGCTTCTCCGTCTCTGTCGCCAATTTCTGTCTTGATGGTAAGTGCCTTATGAAGATATTCTTCAGCCTTGGCATATTCTGCGACAGATTGAAATAACGCTCCTAGGTTTCTGTAGCATATCGCTTCTCCGTCTCTGTCGCCAATATCTGTCTGGATGGTAAGTGCTTTATGAAGATATTCTTCAGCCTTGGCATATTCTGCGACAGATTGAAATAACGCTCCTAGGTTTCCGTAGCATGTCGCTTCTCCGTCTCTGTCGCCAATTTCTGTCTTGATGGTAAGTGCTTTATGAAGATATTCTTCAGCCTTGGCATATTTTGCGACAGATTGAAATAACACTCCTAGGCTTATGTAGCATGTCGCTTCTCCGTCTCTGTCGCCAATTTCTGTATTGATGGTAAGTGCTTTATGAAGATATTCTTCAGCCTTGGCATATTCTGCGACAGAATGAAATAACGCTCCTAGGTTTCCGTAGCATGTCGCTTCTCCGTCTCTGTCGCCAATTTCTGTCTGGATGGTAAGTGCTTTATGAAGATATTCTTCAGCCTTGGCATATTCTGCGACAGAATGAAATAATGCTCCTAGGTTTCCGTAGCATGTCGCTTCTCCGTCTCTGTCGCCAATTTCTGTCTGGATGGTAAGTGCCTTATGAAGATATTCTTCAGCCTTGGCATATTTTGCGACAGATTGAAATAACGCTTCCTTGTTTCCGTAGCATGTCGCTTCTCTGGCTCTGTCGCCAATTTCTGTGCTGATGGTAAGTGCTTTATGAAGATATTCTTCACCCTTGGCATATTCTCCGACAGATTTAAACACCATTCCTAGGTTTATGTAGCATGTGGCTTCCCCGCCTTTGTCGTTGACTTCTTTGTTGACGGAAAGTGCTCTTTTGATGAATTCTTCCGCTTCCTTGTATTCACATTTTCGGTAGTACATTGTTGCCAGCTTTAAGGCTGTCCCATCTTCTTCTTTTTTACTCTTACAATTACGAAGTAGGACTAAAAGCTTTTTGCCAGATTCTACAGCTGGTGAAAGATTCGTAATAGCAGCATTCCCATAAAACACTCTTTTGTACAGCGCTATACTCACTTTTGTGGCAAGGTCATTTTCTTTCTCTAAGGCTTTGTTGTTTAGGAGTATTAAGCACTCGTTCCACAGCATGATAGCCTGGACAACTCGTTTTGTTTTCCAAAGGAAATCCGCCGCGGAAATCATGCCGGGGAAAATCTCTTTTAGAACCTTGTCCATGTGGGTCTTGTCTGAAAGATAGATAAAAACAAGACCAGAAATATTAGCAAATTGTTCTACGGAAGTTATAAACACAATAGCTTTTAAATTAAAGAAGCCAGGTCACAAACGCTACAATCGATATCCCCTTGGTTTTAGTAACAGATAGGAAAAAAGAAATTTTCCCTCGAAATAAATATTTTTTTCTATTACATGAACAAATCTGTGATCGGGTTAGCTGTGATTCCATAAAGCATTCTGTTTTTGTTACATAGACTTACACAGGAAAACACATTTACGAAAGATTTAGATGACCTGGGTAGAAATAAAGCAGCTCAGTTCAGTTAAAAGCAGTTCAGTTTCGATGCATTAAAATGATGTTTGAGTGTTTAAAAATTATATATGTTTGTCTATAGTTCATGTCTGCAGTCTTGTATTTACAATAAAAGAGACAACAAGTTTTTAGGTTTCATTGCATTTTCAAAAAAATAAAAACCACCTGGTTTCTCTGATGAAATTTTGAGTTAGGAACATTTTATCTGGAAGAAAGTACGTCTAAACAGTTTTATCCCATACACAATTGCAGTGTTAACGAAAGGGAGACAGAGATAGGTTAGGAGATGTGACGAGGCATGCTGTAAAATACATTCAAATTTCAGACACACATACATACACACATTGTATTGAATAAATACTCATCTGAGGTTCTTCAGTGATCAATACTGGGATTACAGACAACAATAAATAAATACTATAAAGAAAAACTATTCGTAGAACGCAAATTATTATCCATAGGAATATATTACAATGCTCCTAAAGTTAAGTCTAAACAAGAAGGGAGTTTATTTGGTTTGGAAAGAGGACGTTATTAACTTCAAAGCAAGAACTAAAGCTAATAAAAGTAAAAGACAACAAATTGAAGACTCAAGGGTCTTACGCGTTTTGGAAAAATGGGCTTCAGTCTAAACACTCCAGGAAACACTTGTTACCTTATTGTTATATATACCTTGGACGAATACCACATTTCAGCGTCGCTTGAGGGTCCTTGGAGAGAGTTTAAGAGTGGGTTTGAAACTGCAGAGGGATTTAGTTGCGTCACGTTTTTCCAAGGACTGACTACACTGATTCTGTTCTTAGTAAAAATCTTACATTGTGGACGTTACGTTGCCTAAACTGTCACGCACATAAACGAAATTGTTTGTGTGTGACTTCATAGATACTCGATTACTTAATTAAGGTAAAATGTAATATAAAAACCGGCTCTTTTTCTTGTCACTACAGGTAACCCTCAGCTATCCCCAAGGAGCTTTTAAGGTTGAATTTTCCTTTATTCCACAATATTATTACATTATTATTATTATTATTATTATTACAGGAGTGTTTTACTGGAAAATATACCACTCGTAAAATTCAGAAAAACTACATCCGGGACCAGGGTAGTTTATTTTCCATAATCTCACACGTGAGTTTATCGATGACTTAATTTCGGTAATTTCCCTTCGAAATTTGTAGGCGTCTTGCGTCTTTTTGAGTTTTACTTACATATTTTTCAAAGCTTTTCTTATATTTTGTCATTGTAGAGTCCCATTCAGCTCAGTGTTGTTTCTCAAGATTATTGTAACCAATGTCTCATCTTGCTGTACTGTAAATTTGAGCCGTCACATTTACCTTTTGGCGAATAAAAATCTATTATCTTATCGATGTCGTTTTGTCCATATAATAAAAAGAACATTACACGGCGGCTTGAAGATATGAATTTTATTTTCTGGTGGCAAAAACAATAAATTATGCTCTATGTAATATTATAATGATCGTAATTATTTGGGAGAGCTCATTCTGAAAGTCGTTTATAATGATGTCTCAGCTCGAAGTCACGTTGTAAAGAGAAAATATCCTCGTTGAACCATGCACCCATTCAAATAGTTCTAAGCAATTATGGTCGCCTTAATTGAAGGCCATCGGGTTGTGAAAAGCTCGTCGAGAACTAATTGCAAAGTTGCTGAAGTGATATGATTATGCCTAATATGGCTCTGGTTCGCTCGAAAAGTGAAAAAGAAAACGTAGCAGAAATTTGTGCTGAAAAAGGTCAGCTAGAAAGTGGCTCCCAAACAAATAAATGTTTAACAGTAAACAATGCTTGCATGTGGCCATTTGCCGCGAAGTCTCGGCCAAGATGTCCGAATTGATTGCTAGGCTGGACAAGCTATCAGACCTATTAGGCATGGAAACCACGCTGTGACGCAGGATTAAATACCCAACAACCCTCTTTGGGTTCAAACGCGGTTAACTTAACGAAACATGGATGAGTTTTCAGATCCTCGGTATAAATTCGTTGGACAGTCGAGAATTAACAAACATGGTGGAGGAGACAAACATGGTGGAGACTTTCCTTTTAACAGAAAGAGCAGATTTGTCTAGGAATCTGGATTGTAGAATAGAGGCACAATTTATAGAACTTAATTATAAACCCAGTTATATTTTGATAGGTGTGATTCATAGACCTCCAACGATAACTATAATCTATTTGAAAAAAATTTATTTGGTATTTTACGATTAAAAAATGCGAAAAAATAAAAAATGTTCTTAATGGGGTAGTTCAATATAGATCTTTTAAAGCATGATATAAATAAAAATTTTACAAATCAAATGTACTCGTCGTCGTTCTATCCTCTTATAACCAAACCGAAAAGAATAACTAGGACAACTGCAACTCTGATAGATAACATATTTCTAAATAAATTTGATAACAAAATAAGAACAGGACTATTGATTACTACCCTGCGAGCAGTGGTTTGTCCAGGCCGGACACTGCGAGCAACCAGTTGATTTTCTATCGAGCATGCGCATCCACGTGATGCCTACGTCAAAACGTCAAATAGCGTCACTTCATCTTCAACATCTTGTTTCGCAGGAAACATAAGGGACTTAAATATCCAACGACAAGACGACGACAATAACGTAAACAAGCATCGACTTAATTTCTTTTCTCTTCGCTCCTGAACTTGGTTATGGTCCCTTGGAATTCAACTTCATTTGGGCTCGCCTACATTTGAAAGAGTCGGTAGGTAGGAATGAATAATCCCAATAAATACTGAATTGAAAGAGCGCAAATTCACAACAGGCTCGCGTTGAGGCAGCGGTTGTAAGCGTAAGCAAATGCGCGAGAGCCTTAACTTGTTTTTAAACCCTTGGTTTTTACCATTCTCGAGCCCAGTGCTTACGGGTTTGGGAATGCGCCCGTAAGCTCTGGGAAACTCTGCGCCGGAGTAGCCAAAATCTGGCTATTTGGGCCTCGCAGTGCATGCTCTTTGATCCAACCCAAACTTTTTGCCTCTTTTATATCTGCTTCATCGCGAAGTGTTGTGTTGCTTCGGTATTAGAACTGAAGAAATTCAGTTAACGGCCGTGAAGAATTTTCAGGTATCCAAGGCTCTTGTGGTAGCTGCTGAGAAAATACCGTTAAACGTTCCCAATCACAGATTGAGACTTGAAGTTTGCGTATGCTTGGCAGTTGATTAATATTTCTGTGTGACTACTTCACGAGGCGGTAAGTGAAACCCGAATGGCTTGTTAAAATAAACGTATGGAAATTCCAATAAAACTTTCCAAAATATGAATTTAGCGTCCTTTTATTTATGTTTGTTCATGAACATTAACACTTCAGCGAAGCTGCTTTGAAATGTGATATCGTGGGAAAAGAAGAGAACTATAAATATCTAGTCGCATTGTGTACACGTATCACTTTTACTTTTTCTGTTTTTTTTCCTTGGAAGTCTGTTTTTGGGCAATTTACGACAAGTAGCGGAAGTTTTCATTCATACTCGGCTACTTCGTGTGAACAAGATAACGTGGAAGTCGAAGAAAAATCAGCAATGTGTCACGCTTCTTAACTTATAGCTGGCAAAGATGTCGGTGTATTTTTATTTTATTTTTTTTGCATTCAAATCTTTTACTGGTTCACAGTTCAATTTTCGATATGTAGCTAAGCTATTTTATTTGAAAATTGGAAAATCTAGTAATTCTGCCTAATTAGTCGTTCAAATGTTGTTTTCAAGAATCGGCCGGCCGTGTTTACTTCAACATGTCTAGGGAAAAAACCCACTCACACTCAAGACACGCTGCACGTTCAACCGCTCTCGTGCAAACTTGAATAGACCAATCAGAAACACTTTTATTGTTTTTTGCTGAAACCAATCAGAGACAAATCTTGCTCCAGGGTTCCCCAGAGCTCTTGATCCCTCTCCTCTACATGCGCAGAAGAGCTCTGGGTCGAGATTGGGTTTTTACATGTTTAAATTAAATTTATTCGTCCATGGTGCTGGGAAGTGGTTCACACAAAGAATCAGATAGTTGCTCGCCGTGGTTTCTCTCCCTTCGTAGCGTAGCGTCCGGTCTGGACAAACCACTGTTCGTAGGGTAATTGATTACAGATTTGTCAGATCATCTTCCTTGCGAAGTTCCGATCACTTTTCGCGTATTTCAAGCAAAAGCTCAAACAACAGAAAGGAAGAAAAAACGTGTCATAAATGATAACACAATAAGTAATTTCTTTCGAGGTCTCGATGAAACTCACTTCATGTGATGTATATGCTTCTGCTGATCCAGAAAATGCATACTTTTTGTTTTTTACCAGATTAATGAAAGCCTATGATAAATACTTACCTCTTGTGAACGTGAAAAACAATAATTATAGAAGTCTTAAAAAACCTTGGATAACAGAGGAAAACTAAAAAGTCAAGGAAAACTAAAAACAGGCTGTATA
>JBBMOI010000026.1:0-45000 GCA_038088405.1 Porites divaricata | reverse complement strand
TTTTCAGTTGTTTCACTGTCCAGGTCCTCCAAAACAGGTTTGCACTCTATGGCGTTCTTGGCTTCCTCAGACACCATTTTCTCTCTGGTATACAGCTCAGAGTAATGTTCAACCCAGCGCTCCATCTGTTGCACTCGCTCCTGGATTAACCCGCCTGTAGCAGTTTTAAGGGGGCTGTTTTGTTCTTAGAAGGATCAAGTGCCTGCTTGATTCCATCGTACATATATGGCCTTGATAATACCTTTCTTAACACCAGACTGAATACAAGCACAGAGGTCAAGCCAGTATTCATTTGCGCAGCGTCTGACGCATCGTTGGACATTCAGCGCGCAGCCCGTAGAGCCTGTATTTTTCTCTCCCTCGGGTAGGTCTTGTTTGCAGCCAACGCTTTCCTCTTTTCTTCTGTTGCTGGAAACATTGTCTCTATATGCGCCCGAACCAGTCTGCGGATTTGATTTTCCTCTTGCCGAAGTTGGTCATGGCTGTACCATGGATTGCAATTCCCTGAAGTAATCAAATCCTTCTTAATTGCTTCTTACAGAGAAGCTGGGGAGAGATTTCTCAAGCGTAGTTATATGAACTCCATTTTCTGTGCATCGCTTGTCTTGCTAACCTCAATGCGTCAATGTGGTCTTTTTGCGATATATATTGTTTTAAGGGTCGACCATTATTTATTGGAAGGGGGGATGAAAAATCCGGGAAAAAATTGTTTACAAAAGCAAAAAGGTGAAATAAATTGTTGGCAGACACGAGCTCGAGAAGAAGGAAATAAAAAGTTTGCAGATTAGTAGATAGTCAGGTATAAATCATGACCCAGTTAGTTTGTTTTATGATATGAACGTAAAATATATTTCCAGTGTATAAGAATATGTACCAAACGGATTTGTCACCTGTGTTGACATTGTGAGTGCTAGCTGATTCATGGGTATAATATATTGAGCTCTCAAACAGTGGCCTTCTCCCTTCGCCCCCTCCCCCATTGTTTTCTGCAAACCACAAAATAAAAAACACACCAAAAAACCGCCAGCTACGCAGGCTAGGATGATGCAGTCGGAAAAAACACTTTGCAGAGACAACGACACAGAAGCAAACTGTTTGTGTCCCCAAAAATTTCATCAACCCCTCCAAAAAATAATGGTCCGTCCCTTACCTGCAGTTTCACATTACTGTACATCAGAGATTAGTATAATTACATTGATGATTATCGAAAATAGAGCGCTGTGATTGGCTAGGAGCTTCGCTTTATCCCGCTATAATCACCGCGCGGTGATTATAACATTGAAGGCTAGCAGTTTTCAAAATGGCAGCCAGATTTTTTGATGTTTCGGGGTCGGAAATTGATCAATAATTTTATTTTCTCGAATAATCGTCAATTTAATTATACCAAGACAATTAGTCGCCTCAGGCGACGTGAATATTGGCGAATAGTCACCTCGACTTCGTCTCTGTGACTATTCGCCGATATTCACGTCGCCTGAGGCGACTAATTGTTAAATGGTCATGCAGTGTCACAGTCAGCGCTGTGAGGGATGTGTGGAAGCTTATCTTTGATCAGTGGTATCAGTGATGGGATAGCTCTCCTTATTAGGATATAAGTTAAATGTGGTCGAGCTTATGCCAATTAATATTTTGGGTAAGAGAAATCAAATATCCACTTTTTCGATCAAATCATGAGAGTATCCGAGTAAAAATGAAGCCAGAGAGGTTGTTGTGTCCCTTTCATGTGTATGCATGCGTCATTCTTTAACGTTATTTTATTTAGTAATACCTTTTTACTAGTTTGCGTTATCCGATACATCTCTACTCTTACAGTAAACACCCGCTAATAAGAACCTACTTTTTTGTAGTCTGGCAAAATAGGTTCTTGTATTTTGGGGTACGTACTTATTATAGTCATTTAGGCTAAGTACGTTCTTAATTAGGTTCTTAAGAGACAATAAATTGTTGATTAGCAGAAAAATAAATTCATTCTTAATAATTGTATTTTAATTATTATCATAACCCCAACAAAAATGATTACCGAATTCTTATACAGTTTAGTACAATATGCTCTTGTTATACGTAAATTTACAACTCAAATTAAAGTTACATTGTACACTCCTTTGTTAAACTGTTTCTCATAATTTAACTGTAACCCACATGAAATCTGCTTGGTCTTTCAGTGGAAACAATATAGGCTAACGTCTTGTTTTCGGCGATATCATCAGTAGTACAGTAGCGATGAAATTGACACCTTTTGCGAAGGAATGTCATTAACTTGCGGAGGAATATATTAACGCCGATGAAGTCAAAGCCTTTTCTCTTTATCACATGGATAGAGTGATTTTGCTTGAACCGTGAAACAGATACTTACAAATAGTGCAAAATGACAAGAGTAAACAAAAGAAGACAATGGAATTAGTGCATAATAGTGCGTAGTATATTCTACTACCTGTTTCACGGGTTAAGTAAAATCACTCTAAGATAAGGTCATGCACTTCTTTTAAGTGGTCTAACCCGTTGGACGCCACTTTTGAGGGGCAGGCTATTGAAGAGGGGTGGGCAGTGGCTTATCGAAGGCTGGGGACTTTTTAAAACAATTGAGGCAACCCTTGATAATTAATTTTATTTCACAAATGGTTCAGCAAAAAACTAAGTAAAGAACATGATAATTTTGTGTTGGGTACTTAGTATCTTGCCCCTCCCTGGTTGAGCCAAGGCAGGAGCTCCTGACCACAGGGAGTCCGCACTATCTGTGTAAAAGCAGAGATATTGTTCTTTTTTTTTTGTTCAAGTAAAAAATATTACGTTTCTCAGTGTTGCGATGTATTGCTGGTTTTCAGTGTCACGCCATTCAAAATAGATCCAAATAAAAATCAAAACCGTTCAATAGATAAAGTCCAGAATCTGGGATATGAAAGGAGGTACATATACAGTCCGACCTCCATTAAGCGGCCACCAATTAACCGGCCACCCTCCATTAAGCGGCCACTTTCCAAAGTCCCGATTTATTTGTCAGTAAACTGCTGTATTTGATACCTCTATTCAACGGCCACCTCTATTAAGCGGCCGCGGCCACCTTTTTGCTGTCGCAAGTGTATTATTTATATGGTTTTTTACCTCCATTAAGCAGCCAGCGCACAGGACCGCCGTGGCTGGAGGAAGCTCGTAGTCGCCTGCTCTGCAGCCGACCGACGATGATGATGAAGCGGCCAGCAAATTATCTTTCCATGAAATATCTTGAGCAAATTTTTTTCACATACTACACTGTTGATGCAAAAAGGCCTAAGAAACTTGTCAACGATGTTTTGCATTTTTTCTGTACATTATCAACCCGAAGAAATACTGTACATTTCAACTACGAGCCCTCTGTGCTAGAGCTAGAACTATGCATGGGCTGGAAATGCACTTGATGTTTTGTCACAATGAATTTGGATTTATCTTCATATATGTTCACTTTTTAAAAGCATTTTGCTATATAGAGTCAATAAAATCATGTTTACTGCCATTCCTATCCAATTTATATTGTACCTTCATTAAGCGGCCAACCTCTATTAAGCGGCCACTTTTCAAAGTCCCGAGGGTGGCCGCTTAACAGAGGTCGGACTGTACAAGATTCAGATCAGAGGAATTTTTCGTATACGAGATATCGAAGAAATGTTTTACCCAAACGTATAGAGATTTGTATGGAGACGCCATGCTGGTGCTCACCTGGATGAGCACAAACATGGCGGACGGAAACCAACAGGAACATCTGTTACCGAGTTTTGCTACAAAAGCGTGAATTTATTCTTCGAGAAACTCATAAGCATTAAAGTAATACTTTTTCTAATACACGAACGGTTTACGTAGCAAAATTTCCTAAATAAGTCATTTTTTAAACCTACATGACAGCTCTCTTTGCCGTCATGTAAATGCCGCGTCACGCAAAAGCTTAGAAATTCAAGCGTACTCTATCACAAAATCAAGAACCCTTTTGAAGCGAAAATTTGTATGAAAATTAGTTTTCAGCTGCTCTAATACATCGCGAAAGTAAAATCTCGGTAGGATCGATAGTTTTTTTAGTTTGAATTTTTAGTTACGTCATGTGAAAACCAACAATATTGAAATACAACCAAAGTTCCATGAAAAACGAACTTCAGAGTGCTTTACCTGTAGTATACTGTCCCGTAAGGAATAATATAGGGGAAAGCTTGAACTGCGCGCTGCCATCAATGCTATAAGCACTAGCGGAGGAAGATTAAGCAACTTAGAAAGCAAGAATCAGCCGGTTTTTTTATCTCATTTTCGACCCTAGCACTTTTCACCCACGAATGCAATGTGATTTACCTAAGCAGTCAATGAAAGTATCTTACCTTAAACAGAAATTTTAAGATGGAAGATCGGGTCAACTTGTCTTATTAATCCAATTACCAAAACGTAAAATTTTGTGCATCTGAAAAAAAGAGAAAACAATGCGTTAAGAGGGTGTAGGCGCTACGTTTCATGAAATGTCAACTTATCGGTAGTATTGTGCAGGGAGTTATCTGAAAAAAAAAACAAAACAAAAAAAAAAACAAAATCAAACAACAACAACAAAACCACAACTATTGTACGAGTGTTCCAATGCGTAGAAAAAAAAAGAGGCTAAATGTAACTCCTCCTAAAAATGAGGGAAGCGCAGCTTACTCTATGCCCTAAACTATTGGTAAAAATGATCTAAAATATACATCTAGAATAGTTTCCAAGGGTTAATATACTTCTTGATTAGGGACAGCTAAGGATAGAGAAAAGGGGGAATTTCGTTGTTCTCCTAGTAAACCGATCTTCAATTTACATGTATGAGTGACGTCAGTTATGACGTAACATCATTATTAAACCCTCAGTAAAAATGCGAAGTTTACGATTTCATAAAGAAGCATACGAATTTCAATGTGATAGAAGTGATAATCAGCGTGACATGAGCATGGGACGAAGGAAATACACCGGTCAAGAGTCTCGTCTGGGAGTCAAGTTTTTTTCTTTGTCCCACGATCGTGAAATGTCACACATGACCATAACGCTGTGGAGTATTTTGAAAGCTATTTTTTTTAAGACAGATCTATCTCATCTTTTAAGTTTAGTTTTTGTTTCATTAAGTCTCGTTTTTGTCCACGTACTGTTTTCCTGTTTTGAACTTTTGTTTTTACTTGTGCTTTGATTTATGCTTAGCTCGCGAATTTACTTTACTTGCCATATTAGGAACAATGCTATTCGCTTGGCATTGCCAGATGTTAGATTTTTACAGGTGGTCGTGTTCATGGTGTTAGAGCTGACCTTGGTTATTTGGTACTTGTCAGTTTCGCTGTACGTAGGCTAATCTATTCCCTGACAACAGCAAACCTGTTGCAATATAAGCGGTAAGCGATAAGATATTCAATAGAGCTCTCCTGGTCAGCTAACCCAAACATGTCCAGTTTTGGCTATAAAAACCACTTCTATACTTGAACTTGTAGGTAGAGAAAAGTAGAGAACAGTAGAAAAATAGAAAAGAGTAGGAAGATTAAGATTGTCAGCAGAAGTCAAAGAAGAATAAAGGCCAAGATGTGAACCAGATTCCTGGTACCTCATCATGTAGCGAGCGAGTTGCTCGAACACACCCCCACAATAATCACAAGAGGAGGGATAGGTTTTAGTTAGAAGGTGACGTTATACCCATCTTCCTCAGCCGCTATCCCTATTGAGCCTAAGTAACCACTGAATAATAGTTTCAAGTATATATGCGGCAGTTTACCGCATAGCAGCCACAAACCCTCGACGACCCTTTGAACGCTATTGCTGCTCTCATGCGCAGTGCCCTAAAGTAAATGGCACGCATGGAGACGAGGAAGGATGATAAAAGCTTATCAATATGGCTCTGCTTCCCCTTCGAGTTGCTCTTTCAGGTTGAATTCATAATATCTTAGGGAAAAGACGCCTAAAATCATCAATAAATCTGAAGAAAACGCCTGAAGAGAAAGTCTTTTTACAAAAGAGGCGAATGACCAATATCGTGCTTGTTTGGCGTTTTTTACTCGATATTTCAGTTTCTGTGACATTAAAAAATGATCAGAGTCAAAAGACATTCCGCGGCATGACTTTTCATAGGAACCCACCAAATGTCTGTAAAACATCTTTTCCGAGAAGCGAATGTTGCCTAGCCTGCATTTCTTTAGCTAGGGTAAGAGTAAAAATTACTAGATGATTGTTTTCTATCTATACTTTTTAACTGAAGTGTTTATATTAACTTCTTGTATGCGATTTTACGAAGCTGGGTCTCATATTTAATAACAGATCACTCGACTCCAGATTTGGCAAGTGCTCAATAGAAAGGATTAGTAAATGTTAGTTTCGAGAAAAGTGATGGAAATAGGTATTAAAAAAACCCCTCGCTTCCGTAAAACCTTAAATAGCAATCAACCGCGCTGTTAGGGGTTTCGCATTTGAAGTGGGAGAACCCAATAAGTTTAAATTTAAACTTGCCCTATGGTGACAGCAAAAATAAATAATTTTATAGCACCCCAGCCACCGTTTCTCTTAGAATGCACAGCTGTTAAACTTAAAATAATATACAAGACAAAATTACTCAATTCTGATTGGCTGAGAAAGGAGTGCAGTTCTTCTGTAACACGAGGGCAAACTTGTAACATGAGTGCAAAACTTGTAACACGAGTGCAAATTATTACAAATTGTTTCTGATTGGCTGAAAGCACAAAAGAAACCACCATGGACCAATCAGATTTAAGCTGTTTTAACAACAAAATTTAAGAAAATGGCCATGGTTTTGTGCACTCTAGCACTCTAGCTGGCCTAAACATGTTTTAATGCATTAAGGAGAAAGCAGAGGTTACGCGACTTTATTTTTGTAGAGTTAGCGAAAGTGTTAGGAAGTATTCTCTGTTATTCCCTTTTATTCTGATTTTTTAGGTTTTAAAAAACGCGCGGACGAACTAGAATAATGGGTGATATGATTTTTCTTGATTTTTAATGCCATCAGCTTGAATCATGTGGACAGTTATATCCATTTATCTATTATTTATCTAAAAGCATATGAATATACAGTACAAATAGAAAATAGAACATCAAAAATGCCTTTAACGTCTTGAATCTCTATTTCTACTTCTACTTCTGAGAATTTAAACGGTTAGTGACGGTCACTGAGTAGGGTGGGCAGCTCACATAGCATAGCTACAAAGGGAGTTATGCTATAAGAAATAAAAAAAAAAACAATTTGTACTCACAGGAACTCTGATATGTCCACCGGAGTGTTGAAACTTGTTTAATGGAAGGTCTGTTATGGGGTGTGGCTTAGCTTTGTTTCAAGAAAGGAAATATAAGGTATGACGTCAACGTTCGAAAATGAAGCAATTCATTTTTGCTTTTTAAACTTATGATTAACATTAGGCTTAACAAAAAAATCCTAAGAAAAAGAATCCAAACTGTGGTTACCAGGAGATTTGGATATGTCAAGCGGAATGGTGAGAGCTAGTAATCCAGTCGTGGAAGCACAGTTATATGGGTTTAGCCTATGCTTGTAGTAGGGATAAATATAGCCTAGCATGGCATACCATAGCATGACGTCAAGGTTCGAAAATGAAACAATATGCAATTGCCACGTCATTTTACTACTAGGACCAGAATCGTTCAGGGTTTTGCTTTCTTGTGCAAATTAGGGCTTTTGTTATTTAAACCTCACTGGGGCTTCCAAATTTAAATATGAAAAGAAAAACGAAAAGAATTCTGGTCGTAGTAGTAAAATGACGCCATCGTGATCAACATTCTGCCGATTTACTATGGTACTTACGCTTCAAATCTTCAAATCTATTACTCGTAAAGAAAACCTGTACCCAGGGATATGGTGATATATAGATCTTAGCTCTCGGCTTCTATTTATTGAGAAAATATACTGCCTGACATTTCGCTTTCAAAACGAGGCTAAGTGCGAAACCTTTGTTGTGGAAATGAGTTTTAATTATGATGCAAATAAAACTCATTTCCACAACAAAGGTTTCGCACTTAGCCTCGTTTTGAAAGTGAAACTTTTTGGAACTCGGAAATGGCCTATTTTTGTTTTTTGAAATGTGACCAACACTATGCTGATCATAGTAAGGCTTTCACTTAGAGTTAGATTCCGAAAATTTCTCTCCGAATATATTAATCTTTCCAAGAATGCTTTTTTTTAGTAATTTAGATTAGAATCGAGCATAGTCTGTAAGCCTCTGTAGGCTCTTAGTACGAGCCAGGGTGGAAAATGATAATGGTAAAAAATAGCGGAGCTCTCCCGCGCTCGAGGCGCGCGCAGCGGAGCGACATAGGTAACAAAATTTGGTAAACTATCCATCCGAGAAAATTTGGTTATGATGTAGCGTTCACCCGCCCACCCGTACACACACCTCGTGTATATACTTAAATTGAGTCATTACTGAGTTTTCTCATATACGAATCATACCAAAAAAGTCTTTCTTGCACATCTCAATGCACATGTTAAGTGTATGTTAAGCGAACACGAAAGTGTCTACACCCGAGTGCATATCGCAGTGCTCACAATAACTCGTTCCTACGCTGCGCGTAATCCACGAGTTAAAAATTGAGATAAATATGTTTATTATTCATTTAAAATATTTTCCCGATTCTGATTGGCTAAAAGCACACGCATAATTCACCATAACCAGCTACTGATGACCAAATCTGGAAGAATTTTGCGATTAATCAACCGATGACGTCAATAGTGCAGCTTCCTTGCAGGTTAATGCACTGTTAACCGAGAAGAACATTTCACTCTTCTCAAGAGTAAGAACTAGGCGAAATAATGGCTAAAAACATGGTAAGAACAGCAAGAGGACAACTTGAGGGGCGCAACTGCTATTTAGAGAATATTTGCGGAGCTGAACAACCCTAAACGTGCACTATCGAAAATGAACACGTAGTCCCATTAAACCAGATTGAGGTGAGCTCCGAGACCTGAACTTCGATATTATACAATTTAGTGTGAATGTAACACTAGATAACAACTTGTGTGGTCTCAAATTAAGTCAGGATATGCACTGGTTGTCCGACCAAGTTGAGCCAAAAAGGTACTTATCGGGTCCAAAAACAAATTAGAATTCCTTAAAACTCATGACCATCTTCAAGAAGACCAAGGCCACTTTAAAAGTTGTCTCTATGAACACTGCGACGAAGGAATGCAAATCGAGAAAAACGTTTTCAACGAAGTCCCAATACAGTAACTGGACGACATAGAGACCACGCCATATACTTCAGAGGGTTCGACAACATGACAGTAATAAGCAACTACGTCAGCTTAAGAGAATCAGAGAAGGAAGGAAGGAAGGAAGGAAGGAAGAAAGAAAGAAAGAAAGAAAGAAAGAAAGAAAGAAAGGAAGGAAGGAAGGAAGAAAGAAAGAGAGAGAGAAAGCGAGGGAGGAAGGAAGAAAGAAACGAGCGCAGAAATTCATTTCGTGGAGAAGCAAGTGGTGGCGTCGAGAAATGTCGACAGTTTCCAAAACTTCTTAAAACATTTTCCTATTTCAAACCAGGACGGTTGAATTCTATACTAAATATTGTCCGCCTGGAAGGGCTCTTGCGCTGGACATACTTATGCGGATTACACAATGGAGTGCTCTTTCAGGAACTCATTCGTTGGTTAAAATTTAAAAAAGTGTATCCTAGATTCAGGAGCAATAAATGAATAGCAATGAATGCTACAATTGACAAGATCACTTTGATTCAAAAATAGGGTTTTATGTAACTATGAAAAATTAGAGTGTCACCTGCATTATAATAAAAAATTCTTTACAAAATATCATACTTCATAATGAATGAATGAAAGAATAAACTTTATTAACGTGTCAATAGAATATCTAGCAGAGGGGAAACCCTCAGCTAACAGGACACCTAACTAAGCATAAAAATGTATTAAATTGACCAAATCGATATAAAACTAACTAAAAATCTAAAACTGTACAGGTATAAAAGATTAAGACTGATATATTTCTATATACAATACAACAACGACGACAAACGATCGAGGACAAATGTCTCTAGGCTGAAAACAGTACAAGTCATACAATCGTAAAGTCCATTCGAATCGATATTTCTTTAATACATTATCTAAAATCTTAACATTTGCTTCCCAACCCACACAAAAGGCCAGTCTGAGTGGCAGGCATTTGGAAGGGAAGCCACATAAGCCACTTTAGAAACTTTTAATTATACTAACAGAGGAGCTTGTTTGGACCTTGTCTTATGCACTTATATTTATCAAACTTGCTTCTTGCATAAATTTACCTTATTTTCTTATAAGTCCAACTGATAATGTGTGTACTGTCTGTCTGTCCTTTTTAAGGAGTTTTTGTATAATTATGTACATTCAGTATTGTATCTTTTTTAACCCTTAAAGCCCCAGTATCCACATACAATTCTCCAAGTTGATCTCCATACATTTCCTTAAAGAATTAGTTGAGAGAATTTGTTCAAAGACTCAAAGTATTTTCTCTTGGGTGATCATTTTATTGATTCTTATAACTTATCTCTTTACAGTGTATGGATAATTGTAAGGAGAAAATTGATCTTGGACACTATTGGGACTTAAAGGGTTAATTTAAGGCTCAAAGGATTAGGATATATATAACTAAGTGGGCTTCCACAAGTAATCTTGCAAGTCCCCAAGATGTTTGGAGGAACGTTCCTCCCAGAGAAAATAGTGAGCTTTCGCGACGACGACGGAAATAGCATCGAAGACTTCACAAAATGAGTTCACAAAATGAGTTTTTTGCAACTTTGTCGCGTTTACTCCAACCCACTTGAAATGTCAAATGTCAGTGAATTTTCCTCAAGGTTAATTCTTGGCGACGCACCCACGTTTAGAACGCGAAAGAAAAATTCGTCCTCGTGTGTTTAATTCCTCCATAAAGAGTCGCATAAGAAAATTCCACGTCGTGTTCGTGCAGAGACGGCAAAGAAATGGACCAAAAAGTGTGCTGCATGTACAAAATTGTTTTGTTCATTAAACCTATTGCTTTTTGACGTACTCGTTGCCGTCGTCGTCTTGGTTGCTGTCCCTATTAAATTTTGAAAACTTGAAGCCAGTAAGGTGAAAAACTAGCCAAAGTTCAACGTTCACCTCTCAGGCCAGTAGATCTCACATTTCCTTTGTCGTGTATATTAACATGTATAAACTAAAATTCTGGGCCGAGTCGTTCAAAGATATGTTAAGATAACCCAGGGTTAGTTCGAAATTTGAATTCAGATATGAAAGCTTAAAAACCAAATTCAGTTGAATTCTTTTTCGTCAACAATTTGATGATTGCCTACTCTATATAGAATAGAGAAAATTGCCCGAGAAAATGCTTTTGATGAAAAAAAAAAAGAAACCCGGGTTAAAATTTAACCCTGGGTTAGCGCTAATCGGCCTTCGAACAACTGGGCCAGGCTGTTGGTAGGTGCTACAGACTTAAAAAATGAACATGTATGAATTTTTAACAGCAATAACAAAAAAAACTGGTACATGCCTTTAAAACAGGGGCACCCAACGATAACATAGTTCAAAACCTCTTAAACATAGCATTATTCAAGGTATTTTAGTATTTAAACGGTAGACATAGGCATATTTTTACCCCCTAAAAATTTTTCATCTGTCTGGATTTCCTAGCTGAAAGACTAGTGATCCGAAAATTATAGGGATCCAATCTTACCCTTTCCAAAATTTAACCCAAAAAAAGGTTCCCGAAAATTCTAGGTGACTTTTTAGGGTACAAATCCGTAAAAAATGGGAAATTACACCATTTTTTAGATGTTCAAAAATCCTAGGAGAGGCAGACGAGCAAGAAATTTTACAATAAATGTTCCGAAAATTCTAGATCTCAAATCACCTTCCGAACAGATATTTTCCGAAAATTGACGCTAGCTGCCCCTGTTTAAAAGTCTACTGGATGGCTGTGGAGAACAAATAATGACCAAAACTTATATGAGTGGATGCACACATTCTACTGGCAAGAGAGCGGGGTATCCACTCATTAGGCCACGTTCTTATGGAAAACAGTTGTCTCACCCAAGCTACCCCGGCGAGCCAACTTAAACAAACCATGGTGAACCACTTAATTAAGAAACAAAAAGTTGGCTCGTCTAGGAGGGTCACCCTAACATCACAAAAGGGTGATCCGGGTGGACAGTCGGCTTCATATAAAGTTTTTAGCTTGCCCAGTCAGGTCAACTTGGTCAAGGTGAAACAATGCGGAGAATGCAGCACAAGGGTTGTTGGCTCCAGCATCAGGGGTCAACTTTTTTGCTCACATAAACGCTCGCTTAAGTTGACTTGGCTAGGGAAGTGACCCTTCTACCTGGGAGAAGTTTTCTTCATATAAACAGGCCTTAGTGATCCACTTTATCAATGGTGAAAGAAACAGAACAGGAACGTTAGTTGACGACTGCACGCACAAATCAAATAACTGGCTTGAACAACAGCTGAGCGCAAATTCGGCAGAGCAAGTCGAGTTAAGTCACTTCTGCGCGCTTTCCTGTCCTCAAATGATGTTACCGTTCTGTTACTAAATCAACCTATAATGCTGAAGATAAATGATGTGACAAGTTACAGTGCAGTAGACGGGTTATGGGAAGAGTAACAGTATGCTTGGTTTGTGATCACCATAGCTGGCTGTCGGCAGAGCTGACATGCCTCAGCAGAACTTGCTGTACTCTGTATAGACAAGCATGATGAACATTTGGAGTCACTGCACTCAGACTGCATGGCTTCCATGTGCTTTTCCATGAAAACAATAATCTCATCTGCCCAACCAAAGCTCTCCGGCTTGCTGGATGCACCTTGGATGACCTTTTGCAAGCAAATGATAGACAGTGTTTGCATGCGAGCATCTTAATAATAAAAATAATAATAGCAGTAATAATAATATTAATAATAATAATAATAATAACAATCATTATAATAAATAAATAACAATAATTAAAATGTCTCCACATGTGAAAACTTTGGCCTCCCAATAATAATAATAATAATGATAATAGTAATGATAATAAAAATATAATAACCTTTTATTGATAACAAAACTACTATTAAAACCTATTTACAATTAATTTCACTGAAGAAGAAGACAGACAAAGCACTATTTACAAATCATTTCATTTCATTTGATTTCGATTTAAAAAAATTGATAAAGATATTTATTTGAATTAAAAACATTCCATTTCAATAAAAAAAACTGTCAGCCTCTAAAATTCAAAAGTTTCCTTCAACTGTCTAAGAAAAATAAAATAAAATAATAACAATAATAATAATCAATTTTCAGATTAAATAAACCCCGAGAAGGAGGAACTTGGATATTAAGGACAGGGATTTAGAAATAGAGAAGGGTCAAGCAGGACTTCCCTAGACTCAAACGCTATAGATGTTTTATAGACGTTTTATTAATTGTCTTTTTTATTTTATTTTATTTTTCTTACACAGTTGAAGGAAAGTTTTTGAATTTTTAGAGGTAGACAGTTTTTTTTATTGAGATGAACTGTTTTTAATTCAAGTAATAAAATAATAGTAATGGTAATAATAATGATTATTATTACTTTGAATTTTAGAGGCTAACAAGGTTTTTTTTTAATTGAAATGGAATGTTTTTAATTCGAATAATAACAGAGTAAATAATAATCTCTATTTCACTGATAGCGATAAAAATACAATATCAAGTGTTACATGTGTTACTATCTAGTGAGGAAAACTAACTAAAAGCGCAAAAATTACATTTCCATGCTTATAATCAACAGATTGCTCGATTATACAGATTACTCAGATGTGGTTATAATCTGCCATTTAATCCACTTAGTTTGATTCCAATTCTTTAGAATAGGGTAGAAAATTTTTATTTAAAATAAGTAATGGTAACAGGTCACTGAGTGGAGTCCAATTCAGTCTGTAATCATACGAGTGATTAACAAAATCGGACGACCGCGTAGCAGGATCCCGATTTGTTTAATCACGAGTATGATTACAGACCGAATTGGACGACACGAAGTTCTGTTACCAATTAATCATAACTTTAACAAAATTTGTAATATAATAGGCTATTTTTTAAATCAAAACACAAGAAATTCGAAATTTTGTTTTGCTAGCAGTGAAAAAAGAGCCATTTAAGCGCGCGCATGATGGCGCGTACAGTGAGTGAGTGTCCAATTACTTAGGCATGACGCGTACTGTCCTATTAAACTGTCCAATTAAGGCTGAAATCAGGGCAGTTGATAGCCATCAGATTTGACAATTTGGTTATGGTTATGATTATGCTTACATAATAGCAGCCTGGCATAAATAGATAACAGAAACAAAGTGTTCCAATAGAAAATGTTCTGCTCTAATTGCTCTATATACAACTGAGAGCAAGAAGAGAAAAACAGTTTAGTTGCCAATTTAATCAGCAGAAAGTGGGCACTCCTATACTTGTGACAGAATACAAGCAGATTCAGGCCCCACGGCTCACATTATAAAACCCTGAGTTACTCATTATTTTAGCAATATAATTTACCTGGAGTAAATGGCAGACTGATCTGTACAGGGCAGTGGACCTAAAATACCAACAGAAAATGCACAGTTAAATTCTGCTTTACTCACTGTATAGTATGATAAAATTTATTATAATAATTACTTACATGCACTGTTGCATTCCATTTCAGGAACCAAAATAAGAACATTCTGTGCACAGGTATCATAAACTGTTGGATTTGATCAGCTTAGTTTTGGTTTGCCCATGCTTATATAACAAGAGCCCATAATTTTCAGTCAGTGATTCACTGCATTGCATGCAAGAAGGGAACTACGCTTTATTGTGTTGTACGTAGTTAATCGTTAATAGTTTTACATATCCTAGCTCATGATTTTTTCCATATATCATAAACAAAATTGTACAAGATGTGAAAAATACTGCGTATGAGGGAGAAGTATCAATATTACTGAATTAACTGCCCATTTAAAACTAAACTAAAGTAGGATTATAGTGTAACTCAGTACCAGGCAGTCACTTCTGGTAACCGCGCCATCACAAACTGTAAGTTAATTTACTTATTTACACTGCCTATGACATCCTGTTGCATTTGTTTTTTTTTCTTCTTGAATCAAAAATGGTCTTAATAACTGTTTTATGAAATTATGCAATTAGCTTGTGGAAGATGTGTTGTGGTTCAGTTTTATGCCTGGTTTATAGGGCTAAAGACAAATGTCATCAGTGACAGGCTAGGCCTAGCGGTATTATTTTCAACAATAAAAACTGCATTCTTGCTTTACCTCTCTTCAATTTGCTTAGAATCAGATGGTGTATACATTG
The DNA here is from genome assembly GCA_038088405.1 of Porites divaricata. Classification (NCBI taxonomy): domain Eukaryota; kingdom Metazoa; phylum Cnidaria; class Anthozoa; order Scleractinia; family Poritidae; genus Porites; species Porites divaricata. The sequence goes on along the minus strand of JBBMOI010000026.1, from coordinate 29,707 downwards.
CTTCAACAAGGTTATCCACTCTGGGAAAAAAGTATGCTATATTTACAAAATGCAATTAATGAATGCTTAATAACATCACAACAACAGTTAAGGTTCAAAAGATAAAATTAATGCCACAATGTACCAATGGTGAATATGTCTCTAATTAAATGAATCATTACCTTGGTTGAATACCCTTGGCAGCAGTAACAATGTTTACCATTTCATTTGGTGATTTGACATTTGCTGAACTGTCCATGGTATAGGACACAAGCCGTCCCGTGAGAATATGACACGCCTTCAGCAGGTCAATACAGTGTGATATCAGGTTTCTGCATCATAAGATAATAATAATCTTAGTATTATCACTACAGTTACCACTACCTATTTTATAAATAAATACATTATTAACTTACTCGGCATCCCCAGTCCAATCTGGGTCCAGAAACATCTCTGGCTAATAAAACAAAAACAATTTATTATAATTAATAATGAAGAAAGAGACAGTAAGTGAATCTTATGCACAACAGAGGCAGTTAAAATAAAAGTTTCAGGCTATTGATAACTTTTTTAGTGACATAAATCAACCTGTAGATCACAACAAGGCTATAGGGTCAGGGATCTGGCAACTACCCACACCTTTTTCAGACTGGCAAGATCACATAGAGATGACCTCAAAACTTTAATAAAATTACAAATTGAAACATTGCTGTGTAGCTAACCTTATACCTAAAACATGTAGCTAATAGATGAATCTTTGCTGACATCAATGTTGACATTAATTTTTTTCTCATTAGCATGCGTATATGCAAACTTAATTCAAAAGCTGAAAGAGTTGATTAACTTGAGCAATTTGTGCATTTTTCTGCTCTTTGCAAGCAATATTGAAGAAAATATCAGCCAGCAAAAACTGCAAAATTGCTGAGTGGCAAAAAAGTTAATGAGCCATACATTCTTTGTAAAAATTAATGTTGAGTTTTTAAAAGAGAATTTGTTATTTCTCCGAAACCATTCTGTAAATCAGGCTCCAATTTTCAGAGATAACCGAAATTATCATGCTCGATCTTTCAATTATTCAGAGGTTTTGTTTTATTAGCTTCATCAGATAATGATGAGCATGTATGTTAATGAGGCAAAAAATGCAAACAATTAAGACTTTTCCCACCTGCAGATTTATCTAGTGGAGTATAGGCCATGCAGGCTTGATGTCAGATATTCACTCAAGCAATTGGCACTTCTAATACTTTTACTCAAGCTAACAGAACAGGACTAGTACTAGCATTTTCTTCCCACCCACCCACTTCCTGGAAAGTCTCATGTATACTTTCGTTGTTTTGTGTATGCATGGTTATTAAATAACATTTTTTGGATAAGTGTTACCACCTTAGTTTTCCTATTAATCAATTAGTTTTACACTATTGTTAGTTATTACTTTTTAATATGTTATTACTAACTTGTATGCTTGCATAACCAGAGACTGCCAGATCTCATTCCAGAGTGAGTGGTCTCCAAGAATCAAACTGCAGATATTTTTTTTAGTGTATGTCATGATTAACCATAAACAAAATAATCTTTAATTTCCCCTTACTTTCAAGGACCAGCAATCAAAATTCCATGACCTTCCAGGCCTGGAAAATGAAACTCTTAAATTCCATGACTTTCCAGGTTTTGAATGACCTGTGCAAACCCTGTTAATGCAAGCATGCTCTACAAATAAGTAATTTTAATTCTATAGACAATAGTTTTATTTTTATATACCAAGTCATCTTCAGGTGAAAATCCACTAAATCCAGCTGATTCACTGCGGGATCTGTACCCTGAAGCTTTTACAAGTTCTGCATCTTGCATCCTTCAAAAGAGTAAATTGAATGAAACTTTAGAACAAGATCGAAACAGCATATTCAAGGTTTTCATTAAGAATTCTAGTAAATATACGAGAAAGGTGTAATGTTACAGGTGAATTTTATTTTGAACATTAGGCTGATCCACATCTGAATAAAAACTAGTCACAGGACCAAACGTTAGCCAGAGAATTCTGTGTAGCAAACAGAGAATTCCCTGATCTCTGATGTCTAATGAACACCCTGCACATTACAAGCAATCACTAGAAACAACTTCCAAAAAGAATTCCCTTTGAAGAGTAAGATGCAGGTCTAGTGCCTGTACAGGAAATGAGAAAGAGAGGAATTAATGCCCATCATGTGGTTCCCAGGGGGTGAATGTATCTGCAGTGTTCACAAACCGCTGTATACAGTGAGTGGAAACTTCCCTTTGGGACACCTCCCATTAATTAAGGGACACCTCCATTCAAAGGACACAAGTTGGTCCTGGAAGAATGTTCCCATAATCTTTGTATTTGTTGCCTCTCTTGAAGGGGCACCTCTATTCAGGGGGAGAGGACAATTTTTCTGGGTCCTGTCACTCAATCCCATGTTTAACCCTGACCCAAGGGACTACGTTAATCTTTAATCACAGTTCGTAACCATACATAACTGATACAAATGAACTAATACTAATATATACAATCAAACAAAAAGCAAAAATGGTTAACAGGACGGCAGTAGGGGGAAACCAAATTCCCATGCTAAGACATACCCTCCAAAAAGAAAAAAAGAAAGAAAAAAAATTAATAATTAATATATAAACATGTAATTAAAAGACTAAAAATTAGGCTATAAATTATAAGCCTAGATGACTAATAATAATGCATAAACTTATATTAAAGACACTATGCCTAGTATTTTAAGGTAAAATTATGAGTGAAGATTAACTTAATCAGTGAAACTTTAAAAGACTGAAGGCTAGGAGATGACATTACTTCAGAAGGCAAAGAGTTCCAATCATTAATATATCTGTACTAATATATCTGTAATATATCTGTACTTAGCACTCAAAAAGTGATTGAAACATTGATAAGTTTATGTGTACACTAGTCACAATGGCAACAGCTTTCACAACATGAACTATCACACTTAAATCGATTTTTGCTGGTTTTTAGCTACCGGTAAGCTTAAAACGTCATAATAATTTAATTTAAAGAAACTACTCTTAGCATCAGTACATTTTGGTGTCTAGACTAACAACCAAGTGCCACCTTATCCGGTCCCTTGGGGTGGGGGTATTAGGTGATGTTTTGACTTGATGAAGTATCTCCAGGGGTGGAGGTACATGTAAGGTTTGAGCAAGGATTGTTTCCAAATCCCCACGTTGTCTTGGGTTGACATCGGGTTGGGTTTGAAATTTAACCTTCATGGTTTCCATTGATAGTCCCAATCATCTTGATCTCCCCTGTCATTTCAAAAAATTTTGACACTATCAGGAAGATTGGAAGGATTGCTGGTTTTCATATAATAGTCTCAATCTCATCAAAAACTGGGTGCACAGGTCGTCAGCGATGTCTCTGGGTCCCACAATGGAATTCACAAACAAATCAAACATAATGGCAGATTTTAATCACAGAGTGGACTTCATGCCTTGCTATCTGCTTATTTTCTTGATTTTGTGGCATAGACAGGGTAGAAGATTTCCACAAAGACACAGCATCACAACTAAAACTTAAAGGAATGGACCTTCTCTTTTTCAGATATCATCCATACAAGATGTGAACATTTGTGCATTTTTTCTTCTTCAGCAGGGTCCAGGCCAAATTTCTCCCCGATTACTTGGATTATATAAAGCTAAGAGTGATGATTTCTGGGATAGCCTTAGATTGTTGCAGTCATCTAAGTCATCTGAGAATGTTTCCATGCGATTCCTTCAAATTTTACACAATCGCCCCAATCGTCGGTATAGAACTCAATAATTCTACGATCCGGGTCAATTGTGATCATCCTGGTAGTGATTCCAGATAATCCTCCCAATCACCTGATTATTATTTGAAACCACTGGGGCAATTGGACGATCATATGACTTTCAAGGAAATCCACTGAGCTTTTCATTACCCTCCTATTCATTAGCAGTAGCTCCATCTCAGAGCAAAACTAAAGTATAAAATGTTGACTGGCACACATCAAAGGCTTGCCCTAGTTGATAGTTCCACGGTCAGAGCAGGGGACACTGTCCTGTCACGAGTCTATCAGTTTAAGTATCTTGACATTATGCTGGATCCATACCTCTCGTGGAATGACCACATAGACTACATCGGGCGCAAAATATCGGCAAAGCTCGGCATGCTTCGTAAAGCGCGTAAGGTCATTCAGCGTGAGTCAGGTTTAACACTTTATAACGCCATGATACTTCCAGTATTTGATTATTGTGCTGTCATATGGGACTCCCGCAGTAAGGCTGACTGAGAGTAATAGGATAAGCTGCATAGGTGTGCCGCCAGAATTATTGAAGGCTACGCAGTCTCACAGTCACAGATATCTTACACTTTTGGTTGGCCTACATCCCAGTCCTACCAGGACTATCCCTACCGGCACTATCTAAAGTGCATGCTAGTGTTTAAGAGCCTTCATGGCCTGGCTCCAGCATATTTACTTATTGAATTTAGCCACGCGTGCAATTTCCATTCTAATATCATAGGTGACGAATTACTCCTTAATTTTGGCGCGAAATTTCAGCGTTAATTGTAATTTCATATGTGAAATTACAAAATTGCCATGGCAACCTGCCGTACGTCTCCGTTTCAAGATGGCGACGAAGTTCTAAAATGTCATGAAGGAAGATGTCAGGGCATAAAAAGACGCTTTAGAAAACCTGAACACACGAAAGAGCACATCAAGAAGGATTCTTAGAGGTATGTTGTCAAAAAATTCCGAAAACTTAAGCCAAATTTCAGCTCTAAGCGTTTGAGAGAGTGGAGTTCACGATCGATCGATACGATCCAGGATAAACAAGTCAAAAATCCTCGATTGCTAGCGTAATTCGTCACCCATGATATTAATAGGTAATCAAATGGTATACTCGTGAAATTAGGGAATAATTTCACTTGCGTTTTGTCCAAATCCTAATAATTTCCCTCGCCTAAAGGCTCGGGAAATCATAAGGATTTGGACAAAACGCGCGTGAAATTATTCCCTAATTTCACTTGTCACCATTTGACCAGGGCTCCTTCAGGTTCAGCGGAGCCAAGATCTGGAAAATGCTTCCTCTGACCCTGAGGAGCGAGCACATTTAAATAAGTTTGGGTTTGGCCAAAAAGGCACTTTAGATCCAAGCCAAATTGAGCCTTCAATACTTTCGCTATACCTAGTTGTTCCATTTTTTTTATCTGTTATTGTTTGTTGTGTTGTTTGTTCTTTTCATCAGGGCCCCATTCAAACCAGCCTCGCTGAACTGGGCACCCCTGAATAAATATTGTTCAAAATAAATAAAAATAACTTGTTTAGTTCCTCTTGCCATAAAATAAGGATAGAAAAAATGATTTCGTTTCCAGGACCTAATCAGTCTAATATTTAGTTTTCTAAAGGTACGGTTCTGCCGTATATTTTTCGCCCTGTATTGCCGTGTGCATGATTGTCGCTAATCTCGCCTTCACGAATTTTGTTGTTCAATTTATATATTGTAGATCTAACGCTGGGTTTCGATCAGCCTACTGAACATGTAAAATTACTCCTTTGGTAGATGAAATTTCCTTTTTTCAAGGGTAATTCTTGAAAAAACAAAACTGTTATATGTATTAAAGCTTACTGGTATTGTGTATCAGCGTGTCCCGTCGTCAAACTCGCTTTTCCATATTTTCGTCTTGAGCAAAATATCACCAACAGTGCAAGCATAGACACCATCAGAATTCCGCTTAATAATCCAATGGCAACTATGATAATTGGAGTCATACCGCTGTTAATGACTGAAGTACATCTAACTACAACAAATTTGCTTAACAAAGGAAATAGGGCAACATCCCAGCCACAAACTGTTTGCCGAACAGTTTGTCGGAAAGCTGCCGAACCGATCGATTTTCCGGAGATCGCCGACATGCAGATCGGAATCATGATTGGTCAATCCCCGGTTGTGCCTAACAACGGTGATCGGGGCTGACTGAAGCGTTTTCCGTAACGTATTGAACCTCTGCCGCGCCAATCTTGAAAACGGGCCCGGAAAAAGTCACCACAAAGGTCGAGGCTGTATTTTTACTTACATTAGTTACATTATTTATTATTATTTACATTATTTACATTTATTTTTGCAGTATTCTGCTAACAGGAGTCACTGTCTTTCCTGATTCCTAAAAAGCAAAGTAATTGTTAATAGAGTTTGGTAAAATAAAGACTTCGTTTTTAAAATGTTTTAGCGGAATCGACCTATCCTACTTCCATCATTGGGGGCTAATAACATATTAATTACACCAATGTCTCACATCTTGTGCGAAAAAACATTGATGCGCCGAATTCGCAAGAAGCTAAAGAAGATGCTGCTTCGTTTCTTTATTTTTGCCGGTTCCTGGGGAGGTGACCGATCAGTCTTGCCCTCTATCACCCTCATCTCCTTAACCTCCACCACCCCCATCCCTTCTCACCTAATCACGGACAGCGCAAACTTTATTTTTCGTGCCAGGCCAAATTGGGAAGAATCATCTAAAACTGCGGACCCGTATAGAGTGTTTTCGCTCACGTGGCCAGAATCTATGCAAATTTATTGGAACAAAAGAAAGCGTTTACATAAGAAAAGAGTTCAACTCCCACTGGACTGCCTCCCACGCAGCCGTTCTTAGGGGTTCGTCACGTCTTCCTGCCCCACTAACTATTAAAATTAGGTAACCTATAAATTTTCAGCCGTATATCTCAAAAGTAACGATTGCAACGGCCGCCGAAAAGTAGAAGGACTTGTATGAGAAAAACAACTTTTGCCACCCTGTCACGCTTGAATGGTTTTCCATCAAAACCCTTGTAAATTTTCAAACTGTCGTGAAATATTAAGCATTACTGGGCTCAAATCTCTTTTTAATTCATAACAGGCACTTTGAGCCCTTAAATGTGTATTCAAGGGAAAGATTTAACGACAGTTTAAAAATTTCAGAATTTACAAGGAGTTGTTTGTAAACCACTCAAGCGTGACTGGATGGCAAGAGTTGTTTTTCTCATACAAACAATATATAAAAAAAATGATCATTTCATAATAGTGTTGAGGAAATGTGGCGGACACTGTGGACACCAAGATCTTTCTCAGTTGTTGAATCTGTAATTCGCGATCCATTCAGATTGTATGAGGTCTGTAGGATATTCTTTCTCTTTGTAATAGCAAGGTTCTTACACTTTTTAATGTTAAAGTTCATGAAGTGATCAGATCAGATCAGAAGTGATCAGGGGCGCTTTCCATTCGACCAAAAATTCCGGTAATTTCGGTTGCTACATCAAATGGAACGGACCATTTCGGTTTGGTCCGACCGGAATATCCGGGACCAGCTTTGAAGGTGGTCCTCTTTGACCGGTCTAGTCATTTCGGTCGGTCGGACCGAAATGTCCCTTTCCATTTGACAAAATTGTTGTCCCCAGTACCACTCTTTTGTATCCTGCTTGCAAGAACAATAACCAAGCGCGCGGTGGCTTGGGTCGGGTCTGTGCAACCGTTTCATTGTTTTGGGACACAAATATGGCTGCCATGACGTCATGTGAAAGCACACAATACAGATGCAAGATTCTTAAAGAACAAAGGAGTCCGCCGCATGAAAAGTGAGTGAAAAAAAGGAAGGAAAGAAAGATGACATGAATGAATGAATGAATCATTTAAGCATTCACGCACGCACTCACTCATTCACTTAATCAGTGATTAAACCGACTGGACGATTGAACGAACAAGCGAATGAATGGACTGTCGGAAGAACAGTGGATGAAAAAGTGAATTTAGTCTAGAATGAATGGTCATACCTTATCTCTTCCTCTTCATTCTCGAGTGGTTGAGAGGACGAGACCTCTCCCAAACAACAACACGTTGTAGCGGCGAATACGTTGCCAGGTTCCGTTCCTATGTATCGACTACGATAGAAGAAACCTTGTATTCTGCGTAAGTGAAAGAAAAAGTATGGAAGACCCCTTTTACTCTTTAGATTATGCAAGTTATTAGATTATGTTGATTGCAATTAATTAAGCATAATTAACCTTGCACGAGTTGCACGCATTTATAAAGTACACGTCATGTATCATAGAGACTTTTGTTCTTGGACCATCGTCGTTTGATAAAAAATAAGACACAAACAGCGGTGATAAACATTGTGAGCTTTCGCATATTTGTAAACTTGACGTTTCGTATGCTATTCAACATACATTTTCAAAATTGATCGTAAAGGGGGGGTACCTTCCAAGTTTGAGCATTAACTACGTCGGCATGAGTAAAGATATGGGGAAAAGGTTACCACAACTGTATTGTATAAAGATGAAAATTTCTTATGATCTGGGTTTTATTGGAATCGGGGTCGCCATGGCAACGTAATGACGCCATTTCGTTTTTTATTTATCTTTGTGTTTCTCTGTACTAGGAGTTTTTTTGAGAAATCGCTCAAGGGAGTTTGTACCTGCCATAATTGCCTCAATTATGGCAAAGTTTGAACAAATGCTCTGTGAAAGCGTTTCGAAATATTTTGAAACAAAGTTTTAAAAATCATAAAAAAACAGTGATTAGACTGAATAGTATGCTATCTACACAATTAGCTAACATTTTAAGAAAATGATAAGCTTTGGAAACGCGACTGCGAGTCTCATCGTGGTTGAAAACTGCGTGCAAAAAAAGAGCGGAATTGTTCCAGGCGATCGCGAGTTAGGAGAATTTTATTAACCTGCATTCTGCTGCTTTTGTTACGGTTTTTGCGCGTCATTTGGTCCTTGCCTACAACTGATTTCGCCTTATTCAAAAAACCGCACAATAATTTTTTTTATACACTTGGTAATTCCGAAGATTTTTTCGGAAAGTAACCGAGGGTCCTTTTTGATGCAAATTCTATTTTTTTGCTAGTTGCGAACGAGCATATGAAACTTGAAAACAATGCCAGTGAATAATAAAGACGCTCATTTGTAAACACAAAATCTGGGGGAAAAATTGGATATATTTGAGGCCCTATTTAAAAGCCTCCCTGTTTTCAATGTCCTTGAAACTTGCAGGGTATACCTATTGACCGTTGATCTCGGGATTGTCAAGTGTATAAAAAAAAATATCGAGCGGTTTTTTGAATAAGGTGAAACTTGTAGGCATGGATCAAATTATGTGCAAAAACTGTTACAAAAGCAGCAGAATGCAGTTTAACCCATTTGCCAAAACTCGGCCGACTGAGCGGAGAGGGAAAATTACCGCCTGGATCAAACGTTTAACGAAAAGTACATCACTGTAAAATAGTAAGATTTGTACCTAACGTAAAACGTAGAAGAAAATAAAAATAGATATTTTTAAAGAAAAAAAATTAAATAAACTGAAAAATAAATGAATGGATAAATAAATAGATCAAAGAATAAAAACGCTTTTAAAGGGTTTTAGTAAGGCGAAGTTCACACAATAAGTTAAAGCAATTTTCAGTTTAGCCTTTTCCGTTTATCTCAGGCCAAAGCGGCCAAAACTCGGTGCATAAATTACCGCATGAGGGACGATGGTGTGAGCAACGAACCGTTCATTTGTCGGTGGAAATTCGCTATAATATAGTTGTTTGACTGCTTTAAAATATAGGCAAATGTGGAAATACATTTGCATCGACTTTTGTTGTTGTTGTTGTTGTTTTTGCTCTGTTTGCTTTTTTGTGGCACTTTGTTTGTTCGATTTTGTTTCTTTGCCAACATTGGAGCAAGGCAAGGGTTATAGTGTCCAACCTCGACTTAAAAATCCCTCTCGCATCATAAAACAACGTCGTGATCATGATTTTGCAATAAAACACCAAATCCGCCATAAGATAAGATAAGATAAGTTTTAATATCTTCCACTAGTCACCGTGCGATTTTCGTTGGGAGAAACTTTTTTGAAAACTTTTGCCTCTGGGCCGCTCATGGTTTTTCAATAGTCCACTTTCGAGTTCTCTATGACCGCTGAAATGAAGAAGTGAAGACGCATTTTTTACAGCCTTAGCCTCCATCTGAAGTAATATATTCATAAATTCCAACGAGAAAAAGACCTGTTTATTACTGTTTATTGTGTATATTCAAATTTCAAACACTTTCTTGCCAGAGTTTCTGAATATTTTACTTTACGTCGAGGCTAACCCTGTATGAATGTGTCGTTAATGTTTGTATTCGGCGGCAATTTTTAATTCGAAACTGGACTATTACTAGGCGTTGTGTTGTGATCGCAAACATGTTACATTCTGTCATCTCATTGGCCAATTCCAAAAACCAGTTACACGCAATCATGATAAGCTGACTATTTAAGGGACGGAAGATCTACAAAATGTCTTGTCACGGATCACTAAAATACCGGAAGCATTATGTGCATCCTCATGCATCGCTCCTATTCCAGGTGATCTGTGACGTCACTGCGGGCGCCTGGGGAAAGAAATTTTAATGCCGTATCCCATAAACCAAAGCTGACGGGAACAGATTGAATTGAATTGAATTGCTGCGCGCGTTGGTTTATGGGATACGGCATTAAAACTTCTTTCCCCAAGCCCCCGCAATGAGGTCACATATCACCTGGTTGTCTTCGAGCGAGCCAACCATACTGACATTTCTATCACGTGCCCATGAATGATTTCATTCTAGAGCGCTTAGAGATCCACATGTGTTCCTCGAGCGATGGAAACTTAAACAGCATTGTAAACCTTCGTCCACGCCTTTAATACAAAACAAATCAAAGACGAAAAGAAGAAAGGGGAACATCTCTCCCAACACTCAGTATTGTAATCAAGACTATTAACAGACACAGATACAAAAAGTTTGCTTCCACAAGCAAATTTATTTTATTTCATATCAAGCGTTAAAGTTACAAGCACAATTTAGATAACCAGTCTATAACAATCACATAGCTGAGTGCAAACTCTAAGTTGTTGTAAGCTTTTGCTTTCAACAAGAAATTTTCTTTAAAGAATATATTTTTATTTAATACTTGAATCGGTCTTGATTGGTGCGATAAATGCATATCATTACTAGTAATGACTCCTTATTCGTAAAAGAAAAAAAATATGCCGACAGCTGAAATCAAGCTGTCTTGTCAAGGTACTTTGAGCAATGAACCAAAGAATAACCACTTTTGACACAGGTATATCCTTCTGGACAGCAGTGATAACCATCAGAACAGCAGACAGCATTATATCCTGGGCAGCAAATGGAAGAACCAGTCCAGCTGTCACATCGAGTAGTATCAAAGGGGCACGTGGTTGCATATCACCTTTTGCGTGTTTTCCGTGCCATCACCGCTGGAAGCTTGAGTGGTTCTTTCAAAGATCTTTTCTGCAAAGGCTTCTCGGCAGCGTTTTCCTCTTTGCAAAAGCATCCGAGGACTACAACCAACATGGTTAAAACAATCAAGGAGACTTTCATCTGTTTAAAATAGATAAAGAGTTGCAGTTAGAATTATATTACGCTGAAATATGACCTACTTATTATACCATCTAGACTAATGGCTTTCTTAAGCGTAATTATTAAGTGTGAGACATATATATGTAATCCGGCCCTATACGAATTTTAAACTGTCGAACATGTTTATCGACTTCGTAAGGGTATCAAAAGACATAAAACAAGTGTCGTGTCTTTTTCCCGCGACTTTTAATTATGTTAATGTATTTTCTTTGTTTTGGAGCACGTGACATAGTTGTGATGCAGTCGGTCACAAAATTTAGAGCCTAAGCGTCGATGTTTTCGCGTGGACAAATACAAATTCATCGAGTTTTGTCGATGAATTTGTATTTGCTCGTGAAGGAGCTGGAGGGATTAAACAGGATTTACTTTACGACGCGTGGACTAGTAATTTGGGCCGGGTGTGATCTTATCGTCGAAGTAACCCACAACAAGAATTAATAGGACTCAAATCTAGAGACTTTCAAATAAAAATAAAATAACAAGCGAGGCACTTTAAAACGTTTCAATATGACCATTATCAGAAACTCTTAGGGTTTGAAACGTGTAACTCTCATATGTTTGCTTTGTCCGATGCTCGTGATTATTCATTTTCAAAAGTACCATATTTGGAACGAGAAGAAGAGATAACTGACCAATCAAACTTCGTAAACAACGTGACGTAATTTTACTTTACGTTCCCGCGCTCGCTTAAGAAAATGGCCGACAAACGGGGGAAAAATTCCCGAAAGCCGAGAACGTTTTCAAAGGTTGAAACCAGGAATCTTACCGAACTACTGAGCAGGATATTATTGCCTTACCACCCGTAAATTTACCACCCGTGCCAAACGTAACATTATGCGGAAACCCATTGACGTCCTCGCAACTTCTTGAAGTTGTCACTTCAAAAAACGATGCCTCGTTGACCCTCTGCACAGGAACTTATACTGCAATTCTTATATTACTAGTCTAGAATAAACAGTAAAAACTATTTTGGAATAAAATTCATTAGCTGCGTATCGAAAAGTGTCCAAAACCTGAACCTGACATCTTCGCAAAAAGTGATGCGTGTAAGTAATGTGAGAGGGACTTAACTCATTCTTGTCACTTTAAGCTTAAATTCAGCTTGGATGTGGTCACGATCGTGTTTTGAGCTAATTTCATGAATGAACAAAGTCAAAACAAATAGACAGGCAAGCCGTTTCTTGAAAATTTTTATTCAAAGTCCAAAACTGAGTTAATCCTTTTAAGCAATTCGGGAAATAGTATCTGGATCGTGGTCCGTTAAAGCAAGTGAAATCGACAGAGCACATGGCAAAATTCAACACAAAATCCATCTCAAATCCGGGCACATTTTGTAATTTTTCTTAGCGCCGAAGAGAAAAGTTTATAAAACGTCTATGAAACACTAATTTAAAAATACATAAATTCCCTTTCAAAAACGTAATTGTCTTGGCCATGGAGTGCAAAATGTACCTGAAAATTCAGCAAAAACTTCACTGCCTTGGTTGCATTTCAAAACAGACTATGGGCTCCGTCGTGAAAAAAACAAGGTTAATTTCCTCGAAAGACGATTTCTTGATGAAAAGCTTCCCTTCCTCCTCAAAAAGAAAGCTGAGCATTCTTTTGAACTTTCTCTTTCCATATTTTGTCCTTTAGCGGTGTATTTTTAACCTTGAAATGCAGAACTCTTGTCTTAAAATATCTGCATGGTAATCGCGCGGCAGCCATTTGTTGAAAATGGATATCTGTCACCAAGGTTTCCAAATATGGTCAAAATGAATATTCACGAGCATTGAACGCGAGTTACACGTTTCAACCCCTTGTGAGTTTCTGCCATTATTTCATTACTTTTCTATGTCAAATAAAATAAATGTTCAATGATATTATATTTACTTACACTTTTGGGAAATAAAAGCGTTGTTTGTTTTGTTTTTGTTGAATATATACTATTAAATTTTTAAGCACTGGTACTTGCAGGTATTAGATTGATAGCATTAAAGCGGAGCTCTCGCGCGCGAAGCGCGCGCAGCGGAGCACCATGGGTAAGAAAATGTGGTAATCTACCTTTCCGAGAAATGTTGTTAATCACGTGACCGTATGCCCGTCCGCGCGACCACCCGTCCGTCTGCACCACAGGCATTCCAATGTAAAATAACTCAATTAACAGGTATGGCAACCCAAATACAACTCGAGTTTATTTGGCGGGAAATCGCATAGCTACCCACGTCTAGTAAAGCAGAGAAAACTAAAGAGTCAATAAAGACGAAAACGGAAAGCGGAAGTTGTTTCTGCGTCTGTGTTGTCTTAAAAGTATTAAGCTTACAATAGATTCATCGTCATGTCCACAATTTGGAATATGGAGCAAGAGAAAGACAGAGAAAAAGAGAAAGTAGGCGGCAGGCCAGCGAAGCTCAACGAGAATAAGGGCGACAGAGATCTAGAGCGAGAGATAAAAAAACAAAGGAGACATTTTTTTGTTGGAAGAACAACATGAAAATTTTGTAACGGCGGTGAGAAAATGAGAAATGCTAGCGGCTACCAATGTAAGGTGAAAATGAGTGGCAACTTGCCATGAAAAAAAAAGTGAGCGAGAACTCATGCGACATTTCTTCCATAAAACCTGGAAGTTTCATGTTGTAGTCGTGCAAAGCAACGTCAAAGAAACGTACAAAGTAGTGTGCTGCACGTCGGCAGCGCACTTAGCATTACACGATTTAATATTTAGTTTGAACAATAAAAACTATAAATATTATCGAGAGCTTCGCTTTTAGCCCCTGCTAAATCTATATATTACAATAACTTAAGCCATCACTTATTGTCTTAACTATTTTTAGTTGCGTTTTTGCATTAAATAAAACAAGAAAAAAAAAGGGAAGAAAGAAAGAAAAAGAAAAGCAAAGAAAAGGAACCTATAAAATTTTCCTGCTTTACACACCTCTGTTTCTTCACTAATGACAATACAGAAAATTAAAATTGACTATAAAGTCATTAACCATCAATTCGTCGAACAACAACTTTTTTATACGTGGCCTACTAGAAGCAGAAGTTTAAGTTTTTGATACTGTTGAATTCTTTGCCAGCTTCTATTTCTTGCCAAAAACAGTTCATGTATGCGTTTATGTGGCTTCCATACCAATGAGAAATAACTCCCTCTTAGCGGGATTCTATACGAGTTAAAACTAAAATTTACTTCTCTTATTATCATCACGTACGCTTTTTACTGGACAAAGTTCTTTATATTTATTTTTTCATTTTCTTATTTGTGGGCTCTCTTTCCCACAGTTTGTTGATTAAAAAACAACGGCAACAGGACCGAGCTGTGTCCATCCGATTTGTTTAATCACGAGTTTGATTACAGACTAATTTGGACGACCCGAAGTTCTGTTACCAATTTTTGATATTTTAGGTTTTTTAAAAATTAAGATCCAAGAAATTCCGAGAGATTTTTTCGCTAGAAGAGAAATAAGAGCCATTTAACTGCGTGCGTGCGATGGCGCGGACTGTCCTATTGCACTGTTCTATTACCTATAAAAATCAGAACAGTTGAAAGCCAATCAGATTTGAGAATTTTGTTATAGTAATCATGGGGAAATTTAAAAAAGGCCGTAATTCTAAGTGATAAGGACATAGCGAAGCTGATTAAAACTTACAGCGAATATGTTTTTAGACTTACCTTCATTCCAGTGCAATCCACTGACAGCTCTTCACGGTCGATCACATGAAAAGGAAAACAACGTTTAACATTTGACAGTTTGACCGCCATTATTTATACATTCATGCTGGCTAAGCACCTATATTTCGATTGGCTGGGTTTGACAACTTGAACTGAAGAGATATTACGTAGCAAGAAATATCCGGCTCATCGAGTCAGGGGTTAAAGTCAAGGATCTGAAAAAAAAAATTAAAAATATGATACTAACGTTAAAGCTTAAACTAGCAATTTGTCGGTTTGTTTTGCGGTTTGATGTGGTTAGTCTTGAAAAGCGGACAGACATTTATGTGGCTCTCTGAGGGAGCCGATGGTAAGCGTTTTAATGTGATTAAAAACGATTACTCTCAGGATTTATTTTGAAGAGTTAATCGGAAACGGAAAAAAGCGGGACATTCTATTAATCCGATAGCTCGATTTTCGTATGACCTTGAAAAATGGTTTCAGTAAGTGTTCGTCATCTTTTTTGTATCAGCCAATGGACGAAAAGATCAAAACATGGACTGTTCGTTTTCCCGCCAAAGAAAACCCTAATATGGTGAAGGCATTGCTCGATTGGCCAATCGTGTTGCAGTATGACGTCAAAGCGAAGTATCGATTGATTTCTAGAAAGTTCTTGGGCATGACGTTTTTTCACCCGAGCGTTCGCTTAACCAACCAAAAGCCACGCGCGTTTGTATCCGTTCGATAAACCAATCAAATCGCTCTATTTCCGTTCGTTTGTTTTTTTGTTTTGTTTACGCGTTTTCATTTCAAGGTCATACGAAAATCGCTCTACTGCTTCCACTTAGAATTTGGCCCTCTAAATTAAGCGCAGGTCAAATGGTTCGTGATCAATGCTGCCTCGTCATTTTGGAATATCCCGAAATTTTTTAATAGTGAAGAAATTTTTAACGTTATCTGTGTAATATAAATTAATCATGCACTAAAGGATTAAGACCAAAGGGCTATCTTTTCCTTTATGACACGGAAGCAAAAATGTTTTGGAAGTCTCTGTTGGGTGGACCATTAATATCACTTTGCACTGGGATTGGTAACTAAAGGTCCTATTTTTTGCTAGCCCGTATACCTTATAAAGGAAGAAAACGAAATATGGTACAAGATTCTGCTTTTGAGTGCTATTTTAGAATATATAAAATAAACGGAGCTGTGTCACGAATTTTAAAATCATTCTAACTGTACGGACTGACACCAAATTGAGTAAAACAGGAAAACTATCGCTCAAATCATTAAACTGAGTAGGTATTGGTAACACAGCAAATACCAAAGAAGGCGCGGATAGACAATCTTGTGTTGACAGTTTTTCAAAATTCATTTTAGCTGTTCGTAACGTTTGGTATAATGCTTGGGAAGAATACTTTTCGTTAACGTTAAGTTTCACAGCCCGTTAATTGGCAGTACACCGCCACTTTAATTTGGAAGTAGTAGATGGATAAATGGTACTTTGGGTGGCCATGGGTGGGAACGGCAGCTGGAAGCCTGAAACCTTTAGGCTATAAATTTTGCATTGAAATAAACTGCTTCAATTTTTTTTTTTTTGGGGGGGGGGGGGTTGGAATCTTTTTCTTTGTCGCCTCGGTTGATTTGGCCACACATTGTGAGAGGGACGCTCTGAATAACTTGAACCTACAAGTAAACACTTACAGGTAAGAGTGCTGAATAGGGCAGGAAACTGCTATTTTTGAGCATTTCTCGAAAGAGATGTCAAGTTAATTCCCAAAAAGAGGCAGGGGTTAATAACTTTTCTTCAAGGTAGCTATCTGGTAGCAATGACAACGCAGATTTTTGCACGAAATCTTCCATCGGCTAATAAGGTGTTTGTGTGACTCTGTGTGTGATAAAAAGGGGTAGAATGTGAGAGGAGGGTTGTGTTTAGACAAAATTACTCTTTCACGGGAGGGTTACTAGCTATTCTTTTACCCTGCTAGCAGAGTCACTTTTCCTGGATATGTCTAGGAAGATCGAAAGAGACTCTGTTCGCGGGGTACTATTTTTTAAGAAAATAATATATTGTACTATACGACTATCCCCCGAAGGGGAAGTGAATAGAACGCAGTTATTCACCTCGTTGTCATTGTCGATCATTGGCTAGTGGTGGATATAAAAAAACTCTGGCAGCTTTGCGGAGGTAAATATTGACTGAGGTGAATAGTTGTTTTAGTATATAATAAAACAGTGAGACAACTGAGCACAAAAATGACGATTTTTTAAATCTTTACTGCTGCCAACGATTACAATAATTTTGGCGCGCAAATGACTCAACGGCGGTTGCGTTTACTCGCCATAAAAAAAAAGTTTTGAAGACATTTGTTTATCTCTTGCGGGGAAATTCTTTTTGTATTCGAAACCATGCTGTAAAAAAACTATCAAACTTAGTGTCAAGCTTATCTATGGACATGTCAGCTAAATAAAGTTACAAAAAGCTCTCTCACCACTTTCATCAGTAAATTCATAGCCTGTTCCAGGCGTTCAGATGATAGAGTGCCGGAGAACAATTCACGAAGAAAAAAACGAGGGGAGACTAGAGGGGGAAAGGAGCCCCCCCTTACATACACACTCGTCCCCCCCCCCCCCCCCCCCCCGTTTTCCTGGTGTACAATTTAACTCGCTCCCCGCTGACCACCGCGCTATATTATCTGAACGCCTGGAACAGGCTAATAAATTCAAGTCAAACAGACAAAGCTTTACTTAGCCTGAGTATCAGGTCTTCCCAAGGTGCTAAGGGAGAGGAGATTTTAGATGCATTTGGGGGGAGGGGCTAGCAGAGAAAGGAAGGCTTTTCCTTTCCTTTCGCTATCTCCCCTTTTCGCTTCTCTGTTCCCTATTTCCCCCAGAATCGCCTGATACTCAGGCTAAGCTTTACCTGTTTGAAAACTTCCAAACCGAATTTCGAACATCGCGTATTTCGGGAACAGCTTGTTTGATTATTTGTGAAATTTCTTTGTTTGTTACGGCAGCGAACCTGAAAGCCATTTTCGCTCATTTTGCTCGTAACTTATGCAAGTTTGGAATTAAAATAAAATGGTCATGGAAATAAAACAAATGTGTCTCAGTCTACAATGTAGTTTATTAATTTTTTTTCCATAATATTGGCCCGCAAATGCGACCTAAGTTCTTCCCGCCGTTCAATGAGAAGATGAAAATGAGATAAAAAGCCACAAGAAATGGGACATGCATGACTTAGAAGCTTCAGTAGTCTTAAGCAAGAACAAAGGCTTGAAGAATCGAAAAAACTTCAAAACTTTTTTTTTTTTGCATTTTAAAAGTTTTGACGCCAAAACCGCATACTTGCAGTTGGAAACGAGTAATCTCCAAGTATAATTCTAAGTATTCTTTTATTTAAAGCTTCAAGTTTATCCGCATCACGCGCTCCACAAAAGTGCCAGACAGAGGAGCAATGATAAAAATGAGGTAGAATATATGTTTTGTAAAGTTTGAATAAGATTTCCTTGCGTATGAGTTTTCGAAAGCGCAACATAACATTAATTTGATTATTAATCTTTTTGCATACATTTGAGAAATGTTTAGAAAAATTCAGTTTATTATCTATTTCCATTCCAAAAATCTCTAACGTGTCCTTTACTGGGAAGGAAAAACCATACTCCGTATCACCGAGGATTAGACACTGGTGCTTGCTCTCATTAACTATCATCCCATTTTCATGGTACCACTGATTGGCCACACTCTGACACGAAAAAACTGTCAACGTTCATTTACACCACGTAAGAAAAGTTTTTCTAGTAAAAGGGAATGAGAGGATTCTCTTCTTAAAGTTATGAATCATTTGCAGCTCCTTAGTAATTTCTTCATGTAAATGAGAAAACTTAGCAAATTCTGTGCCTTTTCAAGGTAAAACGTGCTCACTGCTTGAAGGAAGTGAGCCTAGCCCTTACGCTATTTAAGGTCATGTTTAATGATGAGTTTAATTAAGTTGTATATCAATGCATAACCCACAACTCTGCCAAGTTAAAAAAAACCTCTTTTGCAAATGAGTATTTTTAGATAGTGACCTTTGAGATATTTCAAGGGCAAATGGAAGAAACAAAGGGACTATAATTTTAAAATTACACCATGAACGCAATTTAAGAGGGCTTAAGTGCACAAAGAGCCCCGTTTACACACTATCCATGTGCATGGTCTAAAGCAGAAAAAAAGTCGAAAGGAAAGTCAAAACCGACACAAGGAACACTAGAATTGTCTTGCCGCTGATTATCCCACCATTGCAGCATTTATAATACAGGGCCACTAAAGCGACAAATGTCTTCAAAGCCATTTCAAAATATTAACAATTAGTATAATTACATTGATGATTATTCGAGAAAATAAAAGTATTGATCAATTTCCGACTCCGAAACATCAAAAAATCTGGCTGTCATTTTGAAAACTTCTAGCCTTTAATGTTATAATCACCGTGCGGGGATTATAGCGGGATAAAGCGAAGCTCCTAGCCAATCACAGCGCTCCATTTTCGATAATCATCAATGTAATTATAGTATTGAGGTCAGTCTCACTCTACTAATCGCTAACCAGCTCCGAGATCCTCAATCCTTAATTATTAAGTGAAGGACAAAATTTAAAATTGCGATATCGGTGTTTCGCCACGTTTTTTTGCGGTGATGCGGTGTTTGTTATTTTCAGTTTTCGCGATGTTGCGGTGTGGACAGTCCCCCAATGTCCCCCTCCTTATTATACCATAAACCCTTACGACGCTGTAATACATTCAACCCGTAATTTATCATGAAATCGAAAAAGAAAACAAAGTTGTTAATTATGCATTGTAACAATGCCTTTCAATATAGTAAGATTTGAACACGAAAACGAAATGCAAAGTAAAGCATTAAAACAGTAAAAAATTGGAATCCAGCGCTTTTTGGAATCCAGAATCCACTGTGCTGGAATCCGCAATCCAGTACCCGGAATCCGGAATCCACAGCGTGGAATCCAGAATCCAACAATGTTCTGGATTCCCTTACATGGCATGGGGCGACCAAGCGGAGCTTTGTAGCAGCTATTTTCCTTTTATCGTATCAATGACACTATTGTTTAGCAGTTTATATATACTGTTCGAAAAAAAGTTAAATTACTGGTTGTTGTAATGAAGTGAAAAGAAGACAAACGAAAAGAAAAAGCCAACAAAAAGCCGGATAAAAGCTACACAACTGATGCTACAATCATGGACAAAAGTCCTTGGGACAGTACTGCAATATGCACATTTTTCCGTCATTTCTCGGTTCCCTCTTAAGACAGTGCATCATTTTCAAAATTTTCTTGCGGTTCTCCCTCCCCCCACCCTATACAAAGTTGAAACTCCGAAAAAATTCAGGATACATGCGTCCAACATTGTTTCTGGGGTGAGGGGAGGGGTCCGACCTGTGTGAATTGAAGAAACACCCCAGAAACGCAAAAGTGTCCCAAGACTTTTGTCCATGATTGTCTGAAAACCACTTTGTTTAGAAAAGTAGACGTTGCTTTGTAATCGGTTGCACAATGAAGTCCTTAATGCTGGAATTGATCTTTTGACGACGGTATGATATATTTTTTCAAACCAGAACAACTATTCTTTTGCTCTAAGAGTGCTGGAAATAATCACTACATTTAACCGTAACACCATATAGAGCACTTTTCTGTTATATGTTTGCAAAGTCTCTTCCTTGTCTTTGTAACAAGCAATGTAGCGTCAGTAAAACTTTCGGCTACAGTTTCGCAGACATGCCAAATAGTAGATATTTTATAGTATCTTGAACATTGATGCCAAATAAGATAGTGTAACGGAATCTCGAGGTTGCGTTACACTCAGGAGTTGAGCACCTGTTGACATGTCTCGCCTTCAGTTCTCGGCTATTTATGTGAAAAAATATGTCCTTGGAAATCCGATTTATCATCAAACTGTATCGACAAAGTGATAAAATGTTTGTTTGCGATGAATTATTGCTATTTCCCTGCATAAAACTGAAGCGTTGAGTGATTTGCCACAGTTCTCGCCCTTTTATAGTATAAAAATAATCTTTGAAATTTTGTCTCTTATTTATTTAGGAGCGAGAACTGTTAAAAGTAGCCTAGTGTGCTTGAGAATTTCCAGTACAAGCACGTTTTTCTCTCAGACTAGATGAGATACAATATCTGAAAGCACACAATTTGCTTATCACTGTTTCAAACGCAGGAACATATACTTTTTACAGGTGAGAACTGTAGGGTGAGAACTGTGAGAACTGTGGAGTAACGTTAAGTGTAGAATATGTCACGCATAGTAATTTCCGGCAATACCAGGGCAGATATGTTGCGAGCAGTCAACAGAATAATGTTACCGAAGCAGAATTCACAGGAAATTATTCTCACCGTTAAATTTGGCTGTTTAGCTCTTTAGTCACAGTACTCACTTTCAAATGGAGAGAAAGAAGAACAAGATAATTTTTCCTTACTGAATCAAGTGAGTACTGTTGTATTCACTTTACGGGATGGCCTTTTTGGCCCAAATTATTTCAAGTGCAATTACTTTTTGGTTGAAATATATCCTAGCCGTGTTTCCTTAATGAATTTGTAGCGAATATTGATAATACACTGTTTTTGCAACCGAGTACTGTGCGCGATGCTCGAAACATCGTTCCTGACCAACATCCGCTGTACTCGGCTCCAGTTTAGGGGAGTGGGCCCGATATGGCTAATCAGGGAATTGCCTTGTAAAAACTTGCTATGTTGAGAAAATAGTTTCAAAGGTCATTATTATTGCATGTGATCACCTACTTATCTCCAAAATGCCTAAAAAGCGTAGGAAAAATGAAGAAAACAGACTTTTTCCTCTCAAACCAAGATTCAGACAATCATGGACAAAAGTCCTTGGGACAGTACTGCAATATGCACATTTTTCCGTCATTTCTCGGTTCCCTCTTAAGACAGTGCATCATTTTCGAAATTTTCTTGCGGTTCTCCCTCCCCCCACCCTATACAAAGTTGAAACTCCGAAAAAATTCAGGATACATCCGTCCAACATTGTTTCTGGGGTGAGGGGAGGGGTCCGACCTGTGTGAATTGAAGAAACACCCCAGAAACGCAAAAGTGTCCCAAGACTTTTGTCCATGATTGTAGAAGCTATAGAATGGCCTGTTCAGTTATTTTTAGCACAAAGTCAACCTCGGAAGAAAGGTCAACATATATGTACATAACATTCAGTGACGGAAGTACAAATCTCTCCGCCAAAAGAGGAGGAAGTTAATTCATTATTTTTAATTACTAAGGCCAAATTACCAGCTAGAGTATTGCATCAGTATTCATCAAGAGAGAAAAAATAAACAATGGATAATAGATAATAGGGCCATTTATACGAGAAAAAATAAGACGAGTCTTACATAAGACGCGTCTTAAATAAGACGCGAACTGGACCATTTATACGAGCATGTCTTATTTAAGACGAAAAAAGCTCGTATAAATGGTTCGCGTCTTATTTCTGCTCTTGACTCGTTTTCATGTGAATGTTGCCAGTAGCAACGGCAATAAAACGGCAATCCAAATTTTCCCGCCAAAAATTAACGCATGCGTACTATGCGTTCGCGTCTTATGTAAGACGCGAAGGTCATTTATACGAAGTTTTTCTTGTCTTAGCTAAGGCCCGTTTCAAACGTCGTGCTATTGCCGTGCCGAACAAAATTGATCGAATTAAATTCGACTTAATTAGCACGGCAGTAGCGCGACGTTTGAAACCAAGTCGTGCTACACGGCAGTAGCTCGACTTGGTTTCAAACGTAGCGCTACTGCCGTGCCGAACTCAATCCATAAATTATAAATACATTAGAATAATTTAAAAGTTTGCTAAACTGTTTCTTTAATTTTTGTGTTTTGTTTTTGGCAACAGCCGTTCTATTCGACTGAATTAAATTCGACGTCTGAAACCAAGTCGTGCTAGTGTCGTGCTACAGTCGAGCCAGCTTAGCACGGCAGTAGCACGACGTTTGAAACATGCCTAAGACGCGTCTTATCTAAGAACAGGTGTTAAGGGCTGTTCTAAAATAAGACGCGTCTTAGCTAAGTCGCGTCTTATTTTAGACGAAATGTGCCGTTTATACGGAAAGTTCACGTCTTATTTAAGACGCGTCTTATTTTTTCTCGTATAAATGGTCCTATTATCTCTGCTAAAATAATACGTGAATGTGCCGATCTGATTTCAGTTTCTCTATGTGATCTCTTTACTCTTTGCTCTTTGGTATATTTCCTGACGATTGGGAGTGTGCTAGGAAATAATTATCGACCTATTTCAGTCATTTCCGTTATAGCTAAAGTTTTTGATAGGATTGTTTATGACCAATTGTATAATTTTTTTGAGCAATGAAGATATCATTTCTACTCATCAATTCGACATCAATCGGGCTTTTGCTCTTTACAATCAACTGTAACTGCTCTCCTTGAAGCTACTGATAACTGGGCCTTTAATATCGATCGTTGATTGTTCCAACGCCTACTCTCCATTGTATAATATATACATGTACAACGCTCTCATTCAATCGATCTCAATTCGATTATTGTAATATTGTTTGGGGTAACTGTGGGAAAACTTTGTTTGACAGGCTAAAGAAGCTTCAGAACCGTGCTGCTCGTGTTCTAACCTTTCCTTTTTGCGGGCCCTGCATATTCAAGGAGGGCGCTAAATCACGGAATCACGGTTTTGGAGGCCATCTTAACGGGTTAGCAACCGCGTGAAAATATACAGTGTTGTGTGAATTGTTTTTTTCCTTCTTGCCGACTAAAATTTCCCAGGAAAAATCGCGGACAAATGTCTGGAAAATCTAAAGCAAGTGACCGGACAAATTTAGGTATAGGTGTTAGTACAATCATTTGCTGCGAAGCTTAAGTTTACATTTTTTTTCAGTACAGCCGTTTTATGAAAATTATCCGACCTTAGATTCCCATACAAGACCCTTCACCCGTCAAGATTGCTTTCAAAACCGTCATAATGCCTGCATGCAGTGTACGTACAGATACAGACAGATACAGATACTTTATTTATATAGCGGTATATCCAAAAGCTCTATACCGCTGTACACCAACTTAAAAACTAACTACAAAACTAAGAACTACTAAAATAACTTATCAACTAATTAAAAGCTAATTTAAATAAATGCGTCTTAAGGCGCGACTTAAAAATGCTAACTGATGGACTTCTTTTTAAATCGAGGGGCAAGCTGTTCCACAGTCATGGGGTAGCAGCAGAAAAAGCTCTGTCGCCATAGGTCTTTTTATTGGTCTTACGGACATTTAAAAGATGCCTATCACTAGAGCGTAAAACCCGACACGGGGTATACCTTACTAGCATATCGCTGATATACTTTGGTGCAAGGCCATTTAAATCTTTATAAGCCAGTAGCAGAACTTTAAATGCAACTCTCTGTTCAATGGGAAGCCAATGGAGCTCTTTCAAGATGGGAGTTACATGAGCAAACTTAGGTTGCCCAGAAACCAGACGTGCAGCACAGTTCTGAATGCGCTGCAACTTCTGAATCAGAAAACTAGGCGAACCAATAAGCAGAGAATTGCAATTATCAAGTCTGTAGGTAACAAAGGCATGTACTACTGATTTAGTGCTTTCGACATTTAAGTATTCCCTAATTTTAGCAATGTTTCGCAAATGAAAAAGAGCAGACTTACACACAGATTTTACATGCCCATCAAGGGAAGCAGTCTGATCAAAAACTACGCCTATATTTTTAGCTGAATCAGAAGGACTAATGCGATACCCGCCTACTGAAATGCCATCTAACGGAGGCCTACTTAACTGAATAAAAACTTGAAAGACCGCAAAAGCCGTGAACGAAGATCCTACTTGCTTGTACGTTGGATCACACAGGAGATCTAATCAGCCAAACTTGAAAAATAAACGACGACAAGTCCAAAGACTACTGCAAGGCTGACACAACGTAATATAAGGAACACTATCTTCAGGTCCATGGTACTGCTATGGGCACTAAGATGGCTCCTTCATTTGCTAACCTTTTTCTCGGCATTTTCGAAATTAACGCTCTCTCTAATGCCCCTTTCCATGTTCATACCTGGTGGAGATTTCTCGATGATGTTTTCATGATTTGGACTGAAGGTCTAGATCATCTTAAAATATTCATCGATTATCTCAATAATATTCATCCTACTATCAAGTTCACAAGTAGTCACTCATTAACTAACGTTCCTTTCCTTGACGTAATGGTATCTCTACATAACGGTACTATACAAACTGACCTGTACACTAAACCTACAGATACAGGGGCGTAGCCAGGATTTTTCAAAGGGGGGGTCACAGAGGCAGAGCTCTCAAGTTGATTTGTTGGGAAAGAGTGGGATCTGCAAAGGCGCAGCCGTTTCTCGTGACGCCAAAGGCGTCACCCCACTAGGGGGGTCTGGGGGCATGCTCCCCCAGAAAATTTTGAAAAATGGAAGTAGCTAAGACGTGTTTTCCTTCACTCTGAGCAGAAATGTCATGCTTTAAAAGTCGGAGTCCGACTCTGAACTGGAATCCGCCATTATGTGTGGATGCTCAACACGTTACCGGGTCAGCATATGTGAACATGCGCAATAGTCATGAAAGCCACTGCCCAGAGAAACGCTGGCTCTGCACAAGAATAAAGTGTTCGAAGCGAGTACAAACCAAACAAGGACTTAAATTATACCATAAAATATAGTTTATTATAAAGGAACTTCACTAAAGGAGCAAGGAATCTCAAATGCGTGAGAAATAATACTTTCAGCGTGAGAGCGTAAGACTGAATTTGTTTGCGTGAGTCTCACGCTCAATGCGTGAGACTTGAGAGCTCTGCAGAGGCTACTCACCAGATCACCATCCGGGGATCGCCGACTACAGGGTGTCCCAAAACTTCGTTCCTCTAATTTCATGCACTATA
Organism: Porites divaricata; assembly: GCA_038088405.1. Classification (NCBI taxonomy): domain Eukaryota; kingdom Metazoa; phylum Cnidaria; class Anthozoa; order Scleractinia; family Poritidae; genus Porites; species Porites divaricata. The sequence continues at coordinate 3,737 of JBBMOI010000026.1, read as the reverse complement.
GCTTTTGATCAAAACTTTATATTTACAAGAAATTTTTAGAAGATGTTTATTTCTCTATCAAGTACATGTATTCAGAATTTCAGTGACTGGCATGCCCTTTTTGTTTATCACATTCTGTAGCCGTTGCGGCATGAAGTAGACACAGCGTGTAGACCCACAAATGATCTATAATGAGCTTTTTATCACCTGGTGCGCAGGATCCAGTTCAACCCCCAAACAATATTTGTTTAGTTTAGGCAGCTGAAAAAATATACTTTAGGCATTCATCCAAAAAAAGATAATCATTCCGGCCCCCTTCCATAGCAAGGCTTTTGTACTTCTTTACAAATTTGAAACGAGCTGGGTGTTAATTGGCAGACTAAGGAGAGGTTTTTTGCCATCTCAGGGGCTTCTAATTTTAAACATTTTAAGGATCTTTTCATGACCCTTTTATTTGGCTTGCTAACTATGTGAGACTGAGCTTCCTTGTCGAGTCTCCTATTTTGTATCTAGCCTTCTTTAAAACTATTTTAGCTGCTTTATTCAGGGCTTTTGGTCTTCCCCTTAGTTTCTTGCCTTCAAAACCTTCATTTCTCCATCACGATCATTCTACCACCCAACATTCGGATTTTTCCAGTTTTTTTAGCAACTTCTACAACAGATAAGCCAGTAAATCGAAGTATACAGGCTTGTGCTCTAAAGCAGCTAACGTTTTTGCGTTAAGGGGGTTTATCTTTCGTGATATTCACCAAAAAAAGGAAGGAGTTTGAGCAATTCAGGCTATGAAATACCAAAAAATGTGACTGCAAAATATACTCGCGCACGCGCACCTTTGGTGCGGAAGTACACAGATCGAATATTCGAGTCAAAAGATAGGACAACAAGTATGGAAATAGTGAATTATATTGAAAGACACAAAGTGGGCTTTTCAACAATGGCTTTTACGGCCAAGATATTGTCATGGCGTTTCCGCCACCACAATATTGTAGGTTGTTTGCTCAAAAGAAGGCCTACCAAGGGGGGGTCACGGGCACCCCAGGACCCCCCCCTAGCTACGCCCTTGAGATAAACACCAACATCTTCTTAGTTCATCGTGCCATCCTCAACATACTAAAACATCTATTCCATTTAGCTTAGCCCTTCTCATACGCCGCATCTGTTCTACTGACGCTGCATTCAAACTCCGAATTAATGAATTAAAAACTTATCTCCTCGCAAGAGGATATAATAACACTTTCCTTGACTCACAATTCCTACGAGCTGCTAATATTTCTCGCATCGACGCTCTGCAAACTAACCGTCACGACTCCATTAACCGCATACCTTTTGTCGTTACATATAACCCAGCACTTCCTCACTTTCCTAATATATTACGCAAACATTTTAATATATTACTTTCCTCTGATCGTTGCAGAGACGTTTTTAAACAACCACCTATCGTTGCTTACAGACGCACTTCTAACCTTCGCGACATTTTAGTTAAAGCGCAACTACCCGCTGTCACAGCTCCTAACAGCACTAATTTACCACCAGGCTCTTTCCGCTGTGGACAAGATTGCGCCACTTGTCCTTACATTACTAACGGTCTTAACACTATACATTTTCTTCCACAGGTGAAACCCGTAACATCACCTCACACATAACATGTAACACCAAAAATTTAATCTACATGGTACAATGTAACCGCTGTAATCTACAATACATAGGTGAAACTAAGCGACGTCTCAGAGACAGATTTAACGAACATAGACGCTCAGTTGACAAAACTGACATTAAATCCAAACCTACCACTGTTTCTGAACATTTTCTTTTTCAACCTAACCACTGCCACACTGACATGCAGCTAATCCCACTTGAACTCATCCACTCCTCGCGTGATTCAATCAGGAAAGCCAGAGAGTCGTCTCTTATAGATTTAGCAGGGACCTTAGAGCCCCACGGTTTAAATAGACGTGATGAATTGTAATTTTATTTTATTTTAATTTTTTTTTTTTGAAATTTTTATTCCTATTTTTACTTATCATCTTTTTGAAATACCTTGTATGAGTCATTTCCGCCCCTCCTATGTATTGCGACATTCTCCATAATATAATATTGTAAAATCATTTACATAATTTAGTAACATCTAAACCTGAAGAAGGCTGGTTTGGCCAGCCGAAATATTGTTGTTCAAATATATTACGTTGTGTCAGCCTTGCAGTAGTCTTTGGACTTGTCGTCGTCTACTTAACTGAGTATTCTTTGCCTCCGCGTTTTTGTCAGTCCAGTTCAAATCAAGTACAGAATATTCTGTAAATTCCATGTTTTAAATTATTCCTTATATTCCATATTTTAGAATATTCCGTTTATTCCGCCATTCCGTTCCATCATTCCGTCATTCTGCCATTCCACCCAATAGGGTCACCCATTCTCTAGAGTATTATGATCACATGACCTGACATACAAGCTAAAGAGGTCTAATGTTACATGAAAACCTAGCTAAGGATGATTAAAACAGATGGTTAAGGTAAGAATCCCTTCATTCTCCTCACAATGAGAGCAAAAGCGCGGGCAAGCCGTGCGATACGGGAGAATTGACCAATCACAGATCGTGCACTACTTTGAGCTGATTCCAATCTCGACCCAGAGCTCTTCTGCGCATGTAGAGGAGAGGGATCAAGAGCTCTGGGGAACCCTGGAGCAAGATTTGTCTGTGATTGGTTTCAGCAAAAAACAATAAAAGTGTTTCTGATTGGTCTATTTAAGTTTGCACGAGAGCGGTTGAACGTGCGGCGTGTGAGCGGGTTTTTTCCCTAGACATGTTGAAGTAAACACGGCCGGCCGATTCTTGAAAACAACATTTGAACGACTAATTAGGCAGAATTACTGGATTTTCCAATTTTCAAATAAAATAGCTTAACTACATATCGAAAATTGAACCGTGAACCAGAAAAAGATTTGAATGCAAAAAAGTAAAATAAAAATACACCGACATCTTTGCCAGCTATAAGTTAAGAAGCGTGACACATTGCTGATTTTTCTTCGACTTCCACGTTATCTTGTTCACACGAAGTAGCCGAGTATGAATGAAAACTTCAGCTTCTTGTCGTAAATTGCCCAAAAACAGACTTTCAAAAAAAAAAAAAAAACAGAAAAAGTAAAAGTGATACGTGTACAATGCGACTAGATATTTATAGTTTTCTTCTTTTCCCACGATATCACATTTCAAAGCAGCTTCGCTGAAGTGTTAATGTTCATGAACAAACATAAATAAAAGGACGCTAAATTTATATTTTGGAAAGTTTTATTGGAATTTCCATACGTTTATTTTCCTTGAAGCCATTCGGGTTTCACTTACCACCTCGTGAAGTAGTCCACAGAAATATTAATCAACTGCCAAGCATACGCAAATTTCAAGTCTCAATCTGTGATTGGGAAAATGATTGGGAACGTTTAACGGTATTTCCAAGAGCATGCGCTGTGAGGCCCAAATAGCCAGATTTTGGCTACTCCGGCGCAGAGTTTCCCAGAGCTTACGGGCGCATTCCCAAACCCGTAAGCACTGGGGTCGAGAATGGAGCTGATTCGTACAAAATTTATTAGTCATGGGCTTATCTGTCAGGAGATTGATTTTCGAGTCTTGGTCGACTTATAGAGGTTGAATTCTTCCTTAATAATACTTTAAAAGCCAAGTTCTTTATTCTTCTGTAGAGAAAGTAGAACAGCACACTGACATGGAACGAGAAACAAAAGCCTCTCGGCCTTTCGTCTTCATTCTA
>JBBMOI010000018.1:8272500-8294873 GCA_038088405.1 Porites divaricata | reverse complement strand
CACACGCGAGTCAGTTACAAAATTTCTACTAGCTACGTTTCCCTGAATTTGACCAAATACAGAGAAGTTCTCGTAGAATTTTCACAGGTCATTACGCATTCAGAACGCCGATTTGAATTTGACACTAGTTACCAAAACGACTAACGGTTCATTTTTCAAGTAATCAATTTAGGGGGTACGCTTGACCTGCCTTGACTGTAAATGGTGATGATGACGACGATGACGACGACGATGATGATGGTCATAATGATGACGGTTTTCTGTGTAGGTTTAGCTTAGTAATACACAAAATGGCCTCAATTCCACTTACCCGCACACTGAGCACCGTTTCCGGTAAAACCGGTTGGACAGGTTCCACATGTGTATCCAGTGGCATTAGCTGGCGGCGGCAGGTCAACGCATTCAACACCTGCGTAACACGGTTGACCACTCACCTCGCAGGCATCAAGGTTACTATCGCAGAACCTTCCTGAGTAACCGTCCTGACATGCGCACCCTGAATACACAAATTTGCTATCAGTATTGAGTATGTCACCTTCCTCTGGCGGGACACACTGACCACCATGTTGGCAGGCGCACATCTTTATGGTAGGGGTCCAGGTTGTACTTGCTCCTTTATCATCAGTCGCTACAAACGATATATTAATCTGAAAACAAAAACAACACCTTCGGTTACACCGCCGGATCCAGACCTTCAGATAAGGAGTGGGGGGGGGGGGGGGGGGAAGGGGGGAGGTAAGCCTGAGTAATTATTGCATTTGATGTTTGTTTTTGATATCTAATTTAATGAAGTCGAGCGTAGTTTATGCACGTTTGTACAATTTGAGACAATGATCTGACCGAGTAGCAGGTTTGATGTAAGCTTACAGAACTTTTAAAAGCCCGGCTCTAGACATTTTCTGACCACAAATAGAAAGAAGAAGTTCCAAAGAATATTTAGTTATAATTCTGGCTGTAAAAGAAAGCTTTGAGCGATTTTCTTGCCTCGAGTTCATCTTTGAAAAAAGCAAACACCGGGAAGGCGGTTTAAAACATAAACTTAAGCTTTAAGCTTGAAGACTCAGGGTTTTAGAGACACTTTAATACTTTTCTTCGAGAATGAAAATTGTTGTCTCTGTATATGTTTCACCGAATTATATTTCTTTTATTGATTGTTAGTAGTCTCTCTTGTAATTGTAATCGCTGTGCCGTTTGTTTTCAGTAGTTCATAAACATCGCTTGCAAAAATTTCGCTTGCAGGGTTACTCGAAATGCCGCGCGTATCAAACGCTTTTGAAGATTACACATCGTTATAAAACCACTAAATAAAAAATAAACGTGATAAATTCTTTATTATGGTGAAGCGTAACTCTGTTAATGTTCATTCAAACACTACACAGGTTGCAACCGGCTGGCCGTATAGGTGATTTTGAAATATTTTTTAGCGGTTTTGCTAAGAGCCCACGCGTGCTTCGATCGTCCTGAATATTGAGTGAGTGCAATTTGTGTTTCAAAATTGTGAAATACTGCATTCTCTCCAAGGTCTGTATGATAAAAACAGCGCCTTATAGTACTGTTTCACCTCAGGTGATGTATAAAAAGTTTAAAAGGTTGGTTTACACGCCCCCAGATTTGTTAGCAAACTTCTGAAACCTGTCGGACGCAAAAAATTCAGTCTGATTTGTTTTCCAAGAATTTGTCTTACAGGCCTAATCTACTGTGATCAAGAACCAATGTATGGCTCTTAAATGTGATCGAAGATGATTGCTGTTTTTTGGGTGTACATATAAGGCTATCAACTCGATTTAAGATTTGGTTCACTCTTGGACTGTTTGCAAATTGTTTTTTGCAAATCATTTAGCCTTTCCCTCAAAGTCACATGAATGCGCTCTAAAGTTAACCGATTTGGGGAATACAAGTTTATTGTTTGATTTAAATCACAAATTTATTAATAGGAGCTTCGCTTTTAGCCCTGGCTAAATCTATATATTACTAAAGGAATATAGAGACAGGGTTTACAATCTTAAAACATCAAGTTGGATGAATTTCAAAAGAGAGTGACTGCGCACATATTATAGTTAAGTGGGTAATTGCGCAAGTCTCGGATTTCCACTCTAGGTATGCGCAGCGCGCATTCCTCGTTGTCGCAACGTTTTAGCAGTGTTACTTTTCCATTACCTGTAGCAAATTTTTTTTGAACCCTCCTCTCCCTCGACCTCACGGCTGGAAGCACTGGAACACAAATAGGTCCCAAAATGGTTTCTCCACTGAATAACCTCAGTGTGACAGGTGCAGTTAGAATTGAGGTGCCGATCCATTTTCTTGCGTTTTCCATATCATTTAGGACTACTTGGAATGCTTGCCGTTGGCCATATTGCCCAATGCCGACATCTAATGTCTATAACCCTTTTTTGATGAGTTAATTTAAATAATCATATATCAGTTAGCAAGGCCGCCTACCCTTTTTGTTGAATCAACGGGCCAAATAAATTGAAGAATATTTCCAGTTTGGTTTCCCGTGGCCCCATGAGGTTTATTTAGTACGACAAATGTTATCATGCCATCATCTTCAGCAGTAATCGCCAACCGAAGTGTTTCGTGAAGTGAAACATTCAGTGCACTTGGTAGATTTATTAACTTAGGCGGAAAGTTCCCTATAAAAGAAACAAAAAAGTAACTTAATTCAAACTAAGTTAACGTATCTTAAACTATATGCTCGCAAAATACCAGAAAGCTTTTAGTGCCAAACACGAAAAGCTATCCAGAATAGTATGAACACCTATATGATGCATAAAATTCCACTTAAGAGATTGGCGCAGCGCAGCTTTGCTCCGTTACAGAAATCGCGCCGAAATCACCTTTCTTATGTGTGAACAGAAGCCCTACGTGCTAGTCAATTTAGGTTTCTGGAATACTGCCCACCTACTCCTTCCCTAAGCTAACATTTACACTTACTTCTCACCTAGGGAAAATGTTGGCTTAGGGGAGGGGTAGGTGGGAAACTATTGTTTGAACATAGTAGATCAATTTAGTTTTCTGGGAAACTACCCACCTACCCCTCCCCTAAGCCAACATTAACACTTACTTCTCACCTAGGGAAAAATGTTGGCTTAGGGGAGGGGTAGGTGGGAAACTATTGTTTGAACATAGCAGATCAGTTTATGTTTCTGGGAAACTACCCACCTACCCTTCCCCTAAGCCAATATTACTGGGTGGGCTAGTCCCCCTTTTGCTAAAGGCAAAAAGAATTACTGCGCCTCCCATTTCAAGTTACTTTTTTTATTAATTCAGATCGACTACTCCCAAACTTGGAAGAATGTTGCGCCGTCCCAGTCGGTGTAGGTGGTGTGTCTTGAAATTAACGAGGGAAATGATCATAAGACATGTTTCGTAAAATATCAAAAATGATCAACATTGAATGGAAAAAAATATATTAAGGCGGCAGATAAATAAGCTGGCTTAAGTTGGCTTTCGTTTGTAAGGGAGGGGCCACATTTAATAGTTTTTAACCATATTTTTCAAATACCGATAATCCGGGCCAAAGGGTGAAGCGCACGCTGGTGTTGAACACAACTTACCAAGAATGTTTGATTCGTTCACCAACTGTGCACTTATGTCTTTGGTTGCGATACCAACGGACAGGTCATTTGTGGAGGCTATGTCAAATAAGCAGTCGAAATCGTTCCCACACTGCGCTTCAGCAGCTAATCTTACGCTGTTGTCAGACCAAGTGATATTGTCGGAGAACATGGGCACAAAGTTAGGCCTGGCAAAGGTGTCCACGCTTTCGTTTTCACCGTAAGTGAACAAAGATTGGACTTGTGTGAGTTGCCCTAAAATATTGCGGCACATTCGTTAGCCAATATAACTCTGCTTACGCGATGATACTATGTTAGTTCATGCCACTAAATAATAGAGTACAAAAAAGGTAGAGCGATTTTCGTATGACCTTGAAAAAAGGTTACGGAAAGTGTTCGTTCTTTGTTTCATCAGCCAATGGATGAAAAGATCAAAACACGGCCTCTTTGTTTTCCCGCCAAAGAAACCCTAATATGGAGAAGGCATTGTTCGATTGGCCAATCGTGTTGTAGTATGATGTCAAAGCGAAGTATCGGTTGATTTCTAGAAAGTTCTCGGGCATGAAGTTTTTTCACCTGAGCGTTCGGTTAACCAGTGAAAAGCCAGACACGTTTGTCTTTCCGTTTGATAAACCAATCAAATCGCTCTATTTCCGTTCGTTCGTCATTTCTGTTTTGTTCGCGCGCTTTCATTTCAAGGTCATACGAAAATCGCTCTATCGTTGTAAAAGTTTATAGCTAGGATGTACCTACGTTTGACTTAATTTGGATAGTAAGCGTCTTAAAGGGCCTCCAATCGGTACTGTAGTGCAATGGCATAATTAGATAAGTACGGACGTAATCTACGTAATCTACATTGTTTAGCTAGCAATATAACTGCATTGTAAATGGTTTGAACTCAGGAGCCATGAGTAAGTTGAATACAATCGTCCAGGTAAGTATAGACTCGTAGTCGAAAAGGACTGTTGTTGATTGAGTGACTGAAGTTTTGACATCCTGTGTGGTAGTCATTTTCAGAGTGAAAGCGAGCTTTTTATCGTCAATTGATCGTCAGTTGAACTATGATTTGATGTTATTGAATAATTGAAGTCGTGATGGTAACCCTTTCATTACCAGAGTACTAAAGGTTGGAGTCTTGTAATGTGGTCGTAAATTTTGAGTCTGTCGACGAAATCCTATGGTGTGATCATTCAAATGAAACTTCATTGGCATTACTTTCACATAGTACTATTTGCTTTTCAGCATATTACAGAATGAAATTTGGACATTTGTCGTATTTTGACTTTGGCGGGCACTCTTGACAGTGAGAGGGTTAATGTCTTTGAAAATTCTAGACGCGAGTAGCAGGCGCGACCATCCGTCTTTTCTTTTCATTGTGATATCTGTCGCTTTCATAATCAAGTAAGACTGCATTACAACTCGCACTTACATGTAACACCAAAGCCAAAGTGAATATCTCTCAGCGATGAAGATAATCCTAACACGGTCCCATTAGGCAGTGTGAATTCATCACTTGGGTCATCATTCCAAGTTCCTAGCAACCCCTTCGTTGCGTTTTTGTAAATTTCCGCTGGGACTACAACAAAGGAAAGCATTTTCTTGTTCTCGCAAAATTGCATGGATGTTGTTGATGGAAAATATACCTCGAAACAGCTTTCCTCTGGTTTTGAGATAGAAAGATTTTCGTCAATCAGTTCTACACTTTGATTTGTCAGATTGTTGTAGCCAACGTACGCTTTCCTGTCAATCAGAACTTCGATTCCTCCTAAAAAAGGCAAAGAAAGGATAATTATATCTCTCTGCGTAACATAAAAGTTAAAATCTAAGAGCCTCTCTTAACAGAAACCTAAAAAGTACACCTATCTAAGTTGACTCCTGCCGTTTGCATTCACTTCCTTTGACAATTTAACAGGCCAAGCACTTTTTATGATGGAGATTAGACTCTTAGAGTGTCCGTAGGAGCTGAGAGCGGCGTGAAATGGAGAGCGGATAGAAAAAACAAAATCGAAAGAAAGGGCGAGGGAGAGAAAAGAGAACTATCTGCCACGCTCTCGCTCTCCTTACTCCGCTCGCTGTTTTTCCTGCTTACTTCTCTCGGCACTGTTATCGCAATATCCCTATAAGTGAGAACACCTATATGTGAGTCCTCTCCTACCTTCCTCACATGAAGAGCTCGCTCGCAGGCCAGCGAGAGTAATGTGCGGGATTTCGTTGTTGTTACATTACCGCAGCGAGGTTAGGTCAGTTGAGAGAGCGCCGGTCTGCCGAGCGGGAGGTCGAGGGTTCAAACATCGGCCGGACCAACACTCAGGGTCTTTAAATAACTGAGAAGAAAGTGCTTCCTTTGTAGTGACATCTGCAAATGGTTAGACTTTCTAGTCTTCTCAGATAAGGACGGAAAACCGTAGGTTCTGTCTCACAGCACTTTCACTGAACTGTTCATGTGGGATGTAAAAGAACCCAGACCACTGTTCGAAGAGAGTAGGGGACGTAGACCCCGGTGGTGTGACCAACCTCCACGGGTTGTGGGATTGGATAGGGATGGCACCTTGCATGGGAACTACGAGTCTCGTTCGTGCCCATTCCCTCTGGGCAGGCCAAATAAAACTACCACAACATCTTGCAATATGACCTTCATGTCACCCAAAAGTGGGGTACTCCCTCATCTAAGCTATATAGGTTTGTGCTGCCCCAAAGGGTGAAGCTCTCGAGGCTTTTTGAGTTTGGAAAACTAGCAACAATGGAAAACCTTCTCGTAGTTTCACCTTTGGAGGAAATGACGTCACATGCAATTTAAAATGGCTGCTCACGATGCTAAATGTAAAAGAATTCCCTTAAAATGGAATAGACTTAAAGTTGAAGGCTCTGAACACACTGTCATGGTCCAATTTATTCATGATTTGAAAAACAATGCCGTTTGTCCTGAAGAAACGTGGTCCTATAAGATTAACTCCACTTTCTCTGACTCCTTACCTCCATCTCTTAGCTTGACTTCAACAGAAGCAGTATTACTCTCTTTAGCCGCCAGGGCAGTAAAAATTGTTGCAGTCGTGGAATTTCCTTGAGCATGGCCTGTCCTAGCCTGTAGTTGAAAGGTTCCATTTTGGGCGTCAATCATCACGTACTCGCCAAGGCCGTTAAATGTATAATTCGCACCGTCCAGTGTGACAAAATGAGGATCTCCCCAAGCCCAGCCTTCGTTAACAAAACAAAAGCCCAGTTGGTAAATCACATAAAAGTTTGGTCATTATACCACATCATACCACTTCATTAATATGCAATAAAAACCCGTTACACAAACAACGTTGCTGACAACATAGTAATGGCAAAACGCAACGGCACCAACATTAGTGTACAGCACAAGGCGGAAGGGGGAGGATTCTAGGGTGTGGTTGTGGCGCCAGGTCTGCTTGCACCCAAGTCTGAATTTTAATCTGTTCTACATTAGTCGATAGAACTACCCGTGCTGACAAATTAAAGCTAGCTAGATTTTTCTCAACGTTTTGAATTTCACGAGCATTGTTTAGTCAAGTTTTGCTCAAGCCCATTGTGGCTAAGTTTACGAGGCAATTGATTTTAAAGTTTAGACTTTTAACTTTTTAACGGACAGATAATCATTAACACCTTCAGGATATGGCAAATACATATAAGCATATTTAAGCGAAGATATGATGGTCGCAGTGGTAATTGAAATTTAAGCAATTGCAAATTAACTCGAAAAAAATTTCGGGACTTCAACGGGATTCGAACCCATGGCCTCTGCGTTAGCGCACAATTACCACTGCGACGATCACATGTTCATTTAAATTTATACTTCCGCAGTTCACATAATCTTCATTACATATAAGGATGTATAGTAAAAAAAAAAAAAAAAACTTACGCCTTCGGGGAACTCTATACTCTGCGCAGTCATCAGATGGACGATAGGAGTAAAACAGATCGCACAAAGCAGAGCCGAAACAACAAAACTCATACGCTTGCTGGTCAGAGTCATAGAAAACCTTCTGTGCATTCCATCGATGCTCAAAGGGGGTAAGATATAAGCGACCTCCATTGGGAGGACCAACCAGGAGAGATCCAAACTCTATCGAGTAGCAACACCTCTGTCTCATCACGGTCTTCCGCTCTTCGTCGAACAATACAGGACGCCTAGTTATAAAGCACCCATCGCGTCCAGTGAACCACCAGTCTGGGATAAAGCGTCTGTCCAGTAAGGCCTGACTCAAACTACAAGGGCAAGCCAGAGCTGGGTTTATTTGCATTCGGAAACTGTACAGGTCAAGAATGTTTGCTTGCAGTTGAAGATTGATCCATGTAAGGCACTTGTCCTTTGCGTCTTTCCTATTTCTGTTCTCGATCCTCCAAAAATACCTTCCAGAAAAACCTGTATTTCCAGCTTTCTTGTCGAGGTTGTACATGGCCACCAGCGTTCCTGAGCTGAAATATACGTTAAAACCAATGAATAATTTTAACTGGATTACTTATGTTATTACTTAATGAAGAGAGAGTTATAACCTGAAAAAAGAGCCTAGAAGGCGCGACGCCACTGATTGGCTGAAGAAAATTTCCCACGCGGCACGACCAATTAGAAGGCACTACCAACATCTGAGTAGTGACGAGTCATCAGTATGGAATGTCTGTGCTCATTTCTCAGACGTCTTTTCGCGGGGAAACTAGTGGTTGCGAAATGTCGGATGTTTTCTCAAGATAAGAGCGTTAAAGTCCCCATTAAGTCAAGGGAACAAATCTGAATCACTGTCGAATGACTTGCTCACCGTCTGGAACACCAGTGTTGTTGATTTTCTGGGTGAATTGATTGGGAAAACAGAACCAATTGAACGCGAAAACTCAAAACGGAGTTTGTGTCTTGTGTTTGTCTCCGGGAACATGCTGTATAACCACCCACTAGGGTTAAAAGGGGGCTTATTACATTCTGGGCAAAATAAATTCTCACGTATTTTTCTTAAAAATTGATAGTCATATTATTCCATCATTGTAGGACTGTTGAAAAGTGGTTGAAAAATTTGGCAATTTGAAGCAAACGTACGCAAAACATAACTGAACGTGAAAAAAAATCGAAAAATCCGCCTTCATCGTTATTTCGTTATTGAGAGAAGCCAGCAGGGTTTTCCTTGAGTATCGGCAACCGGCTAAAAGAAACAGGCTACTTCATATTTTAAGGCATGATAGGGTGAGACAGCGAATGAGAGCCTGAAATTGCCCTCAGCCATCGATTGGCTACGTTTCTATCCCAGCTGCCTACTTAAAAACTTTCGGAGGACCCCTAAGAAGATAATCCTTTTTTAGCTGGTGCAGCTTAATAGACCTTTTTACCGCTTCGGCGGCCGTATTGAACTAATTAGATTTAAGGAGTATTATGGAATGCTCAGGGGGCATGAGCACGATCCGATATACTCTCTCAGCATTTCAGGCCAATTTTTCTTTAAGTTTTCCTAGAAAAAGATTGTAATGGGGAAAAAAGATCGTTGTGCCGTGTTTGGATGTAATAATGAACGCCTTTTTCCCTAGAAATGTACAGTGAAGTTCTCTTTTTCCCCGAAAAGCGTGCGTACCCTTTTATATTTAATGCACTGTTATTTCCATTATCTCCCGCGTTCCATCCAGCAACAGGGATACCAATTGCTCGTGTCCAGTAACGGTACTCACTCCTGCAAAAGAGAGGCGTTTTATTTACATTGTTTTTGTATGGACAAAATGTTCTAGAGGGGGGCAGTAGGTGGACATTAATTTCAAGTTATTTATGAATTTCATCTGCTAGATGAAGAAAAAGGCCATTTAACAATACGATATTGAGGAAAAAAAACTTTTCTAAGAGTGTGCAAGTTATAATATATTAATGGGTTTATTTTCACAAGAGAAGATTAATGGGACGTAGAGGGAGCCCAGTGTAAGGCATTGGGAAATATGGATTTTAATTTAGGGTCTGAAATCTGTTTCCTGAGAGGTTCGCAAAGTATGATTAGTTACAGGGCTACGTCACATTATTTACTCACTTTTAAGGTTGGATTTACTAATTCCCCTATAGAGAATGCACAATCGCAATTATTGTTAATGAAAATAAGCGCCACTCCTCTAAAAACAATCTTTTAAGGAATTTTTTTTCATTCACCACTAATACGGATTCTCGCCATTAAGGACAGAAGAGGGCCCAAGGGTGTCTCGGATAACAATGGATCATGGATCACTAATAATTGAAAACTTACACAGGTGCATTAACAACCCACTGGATTCCTCCTTTCGGATAATTGTACATCAGAAATGAGTTAAACCCATCCGTAATGATGACAGCTTGAAAAGTGTTGTTCTGTGAAAAAAAGATGTGTCGTGTTAATAGATATCGTAATAGAAATAACATTTCACCATAACTTTAGGCAAATGCTCGTGCACTCGTTGGTCGTCGAGAGCTATTGTCTACCAACTAAGTCGGATTAAGCGGTCCTGGTTTAATTATTGTTTTCCATTTAAATTTTATTAAGCCTTAAAGGTGGATTTTCACTGTCGCGTTATTTTTTAAATTAAATAGAAGCAATGTAAGCGGAGAGGTGTCACTCGTAAGAGTAAAAGTTAAGCCTCGCTCAACTTTTACCTTTACGCAATTAGTTTCATACATCACCTCTATTTCATTTACGCAAGTAAATTTAGGCGACAGTTGCAAAATCGTAAAAAACTTACCCAACGACACTGCAGCCGAGGTAAACTAACAACCTCTTCATTGTTGTAAGAATATGTACGCGAGTCATAGTAGAAGAACGGACATAGATCTTTCCAAGTCACAACAAGAACCCACGTTGCTGAGAAGTTATCAAACTTTCCACTTCTATCGTAGATTTGTACGTGCTGGGAAGCCATATTGAGAATATGACTGGTTCGATTGCCTTTCGGCTTCGTGTGTGAGTACACTTGGTAATAAACCTTCGAATGATTGGCTTTAAATGCCACATACTCGTCCACTGGTGCCCAAAATGGGGCGATAATAGCTCTATTTCTCATCCACCAGTAAGTACTGCCAAATTTTCGGGGCCAGAAAAAACTCCATTGATGTTCAAGTTGAATTTTACCGTTGGCGCAAATCTAACAACGAAACGTATGAAAATGATGATAATAATAATAATAATAATAATAATAATCACAATCATAATTACAATAATGTACTTTCCTATGAAACCGATCCAGATTACGTCAATGTGACAATTAAGTGTGACAATTGCTGCTTAGGGTAGATAAGGTACACAGAATCACTCTGGCCCTGAACATGATAGCTCTATATCTCTCGGATAAATTACTTAGTGAAACCAGTTGTGCTACACAATGGATAAAAATCTATTCGGTGGATTATACCGTTATTCACTTTTTGGAAAACTGGTGCCAGACCTGAGTTGTTCAAAGGACGAACAGTGCCAATGCACGTTATTCCAAATTGGTGAAAAATTTTGTTAATATGTTGTTATTATGAGGCTCTCAATGCCTCTTTTCAAGAAAAAAAGTTAATTTGACTTCTGCGGAGGCATATATAATTAGTGTCAATATAAAAGAAAAGCTAAGCAATATTGCCGCAATTTTTGGAATAGGGTGTATGAGACAAATACTTACATGCACTTTACTATGCCTTTTTCTGAAAAATGGGATTCCAAACCGGTCAGCATCGATTCTGTTGCAGCTGTATTTGCGGTAAAAGGCATCTTCAGTAATCTCGTTATCATGCTGTTCTGGACCGTGTGGATACAACTTGCCGTCTAACGTTGTTAACATAAATAGGGCAAAAAATAAATGAAAATAAACAAATTAATTCATAAACAGCCGTAAGCTTTAATACGCAATTTTGAGACAAGGTATAATTCAGGGCATTGTGAAAGTGTGCTTTCAGCGTTTGGGGCACCCATCCTGGAAGATTTGTTGTTACCAATATCGGCTTCCTAAAAGAATAAAAGCGGATGTTGTTTGTTTGTTTGTTGTTAACGTTATTGTTGTTGTTTTCAAAAGGCTTCTGTGAATCCAGATCCGAAATGTATGTTAACCCTTTCGAGTCTGTGAGGGTGGAAGAAGCCGTGGTTTGGTTGGGTCGAATCTGATGCACGATATAAATGGGTTGACGATTTATTTGTAGCGCGACGTAATGCTGCTGCCTTTTTCCCGTGATCTATAACTGGTACATCAAAAACCTACAAAAGCAAGAATTAACAGGAAAGTTAAAGAACCCTTACTGCTCTCTTAAAGGGACGTAAGCCTCGGTGATGTGGTAATCAACCTTTAAAAGATTAATTGCTTGGTGCTAGAAGAGGGGTTGATACCAGTCAGGAACTGTTTCATTCGCTATCACTGTGTTGATTGGTTGAAGCGAATTTTAAAAAAAGTAATTCTCAAACACACTAATTATTTATGCAGTTAAAAGCCAATAAATGACGACCATTTGGGTCAGGTGGATGAATTTTGATACCTAATGAAACACCAGATAAAACACCACCAGGTTTTCATCTGAAATGAGGCATGTTTTTCATCTGAGATCAACCAATCGCATTTCAATGAGATGTTTCTTTGATTAAAAAAAAAAACTCATGGAAACAAGGCAATACCAGAGAAAACAATGTCAGTGCATAATTTCTTATAGTTTCATTTAAGCAGACATGTCAAAAACTCGGGTTTCGTGCTTGCCCTTGTTTTTGACATATTACAACAAGAATTACCATGTGGCTCAGATGTAGGAGTTGAAGCAGTTGGAGTTGATGCGGTTGATGGAGGAGCCGCGTCGGTGACGTTCTGGTTGTGGGCAGTAGTATTTCCATGTGGCTCAGATGTAGGAGTTGAAGCAGTTGGAGTTGACGCGGTTGATGGAGGAGCCGCGTCGGTGACGTTCTGGTTGTGGACAGTAGTATTTCCATGTGGCTCAGATGTAGGAGTTGAAGCAGTTGGAGTTGACGCGGTTGATGGAGGAGCCGCGTCGGTGACGTTCTGGTTGTGGACAGTAGTATTTCCATGTGGCGCAGGTGTAGGGGTTGAAGCGGCTGTTGGAGGTACCACAGTGACGTTCTGGTTGTTACAGTTATGGCCAGTACAGCACTCAATGTTACAATCCAGCAAGGTCCAGTTTTGAGGCTGTGTATCAAAAGCGGCTCTTAATGTTGCACAAGCTGCTGCTTTGTCTGCCAGAAAAGACAAGAAGTAATTAAAAGTAATATTTTCAAAACAGTAGCGTTACTGCGCGTGCTTGAAGGAGGCATCCAAACATCGAGTAAATGAATGAAGGTATATCATTATATATATTGCTATATCCATTTTGAAAAAAAAAATAAAAGTACACAAAATAACCATTCAAATGAAGGGCCCTACCTTTGTACCGCCAAAATATAGAACTAGTAATAACCAAATGTTACGGAATGCAGGCGACAACGATCGAAGGTCAAAACGCTTTTGCCCCAATAACGCTATGCTTTGAGCAAGTTTCAGGTGATAGATGGTCAAAACACGCCTGATCAGATTGCAAGTGATAGAAGGTCTAAACGCGCGTGATCAAATTGCGTTCTTTGCATTCCATTCATTCTTAGTGGAAGTCCAAATGAATGCTGGCGACATACATGCGACGTATTCGTAATAACAACCTGGAGATTAAGATTGCGAACTCCTCTTGTCGGCCGCAATTAAGAATACCAAGATTGGAAGATTTTATATTTCGTACCTATGGGCGACATTTACAGATATCCGGTCTCAAGTTCTCATACCTTTGCAGTCAATGCATCCTCGTGCTATACCTGTGTGAATAACCTCGGACCCGTTCAGGTACTTAAACCTCCCTGCTGCGGTAAAGCATTGACCTTCTCCAACAGTGGGAAATTGTCGATAAAAACAAGGCAACGAAATCTGCTTGCTGTTACACAACGCAATGTCATCACCCGAACCTGCATCTTCGAGGCAATGATAACATCGTTCTGCTTTGCTGACAGCTATAAAAACACAAATAGGTGTCGGCTAAACATATCTGAAAACATAGGATAGGAGGCTCTCTTGCTTCCTTTTTAAACTCAGTTTGCCTTGTCCTAGGAGAGGGTACTCCTTGGTGGGGGTGCTCCAAATCCTGGGCCTATTTCATACCTAAAATGTCATTTTCCACACCCGCTTTTAGACCTGGCCTCTAAAAAAAAATCCTTTAATAAATAATATTGCTTACAAAAAGATTTCTTAAAATCCATTTCGAATTCGTATATATACTACTCTTTTTTAATTCATTTGGATATAAAACGACACAATGAATTAACAGTACGTTCATGCACTCCCTAGTTCCCTCGAAACCTATATCCGATTCCAAACCAAACTAGACAAAGTCTATACCCCATTTCAGACCGCAAAGGCGTAAAGATCATACCCTTTGGGACGCCACATATCTATATGGCATATATAAGGGTAGACCCCCCCCCCCCCCACCCCCCGCCGTGGGTTGCCTTTATCAAATTGATTATGGTAAACCGAGATGATAAAGCTTTCATGGTTACAACATTCGAAGCAAAAAATATCTAAGGGCCTGTTTACATGTAAGCAGGCCCTAAGAATAGAAAAATACTATGTTACAACCTTTTATTCATCAAATTTAGAGATCTGTTTACGAAGACTTTCTTAAACCTATCAACATTAATATTCCAAGGGGAGTTTGTTAGGCGTGCGACATACATGTATCATTTTGGTTTAGGTATTTAAAGATATGCATACGCTTTATAGTTGTTTCATAAAATGCAATCCCAGCTGGTAGGAATATCCTGAAATGTCACACGTAGGAGCTTCAGGTATCTTTAATGTTAACAATAGAGAGGAGAAGTCGTTACGTCAAGTTGTCTTGGTAGCAAAATTTCTGAATGAAGCAAACCAAAGCGTTACTTAAAAAGTGGATTCGCACTATTTCAAACTTCATCGACCTTATTTAATTTCAATTAATTCGTCAAATGTTGGCGAAATTTTCTGGATTAAATCCAAAAGGACCGTATCTAAGTTTAGAAAAAGAAAAAGAAAATGTTTGTGTTGTGCTCACCTACTTCATAAACTGGGCGCGTGAAATTAGGAAGTTTCATTTAGCAGTCGCGCAACAACAAGTTAAGAAATGTACAAAAAAGCGTGATGCACGTGCAAAGTTGTTTTTTTGCCAATCTAAACCTATGAATTTTTTGCTGTTCGCCGTCGGTGTTACAAAAAAACTCCTGTTGTTGAGATCCAGAAATGTGCTACCATGGTAACGTGACGTCACACTTCTCCTCTCCATTGACTCACGAGGAGGCACGGATGTTCTTCTCCTAATGGCGGGTTCCTTCTTCTTACTCAGACTTAGCTTCATCAAATTCCCCTCTTCCCAGGCACGCCTTAGATTTCTACCTCCTCACATGCATTATCAGTCAAACTAGGCCCAATGTAACGTCATCTGCATATCGCTGCTTTTCACGCCATCAGAAATTAAAATCAAAACCGTTCAACAGATAAACTCTGGAATCTATGAAGTGAAAGGAGGTTAACGTGCAAAGACCTTTTCTAAGATTTGTAGATTTGTATAAATAAAATGTTTTAGTTTCCCTAAGATTTTATCAAAATAATAGTTTGAATTTTGATGACGTAATGTGGAAATTGATTTTAAACCGGGGTATTAAAATACTTCAATTAGCAACACAGGGGTTAATTTTAATGATATATGAAATAAATCATATGTGAACTGCGGAAATGAAATGATTTCCGCAGTTCACATATGATTTAATTCATATATCATTAACACCCACTTCTCTCACGGGATCATATGAATCCACAATTGGCCCGCTCCCAACGGGTTCAAACCCCGTTGAAGTCCTTTTTTTTTTTTCAGGCTTCTTTACGCAATTGCATAAATTGCGTTAACTGTGACGATCATTTCTTCATTTTATAGGGGTTAATATCTGACACTGTTTAATAATCAGCTCAAAATTAGCGTACTATCCATGCTTGTGAATGCGCCGTTCTAATTTCCCTGAACATGTAATCTGGACAGATATGGACACAACTCTGCGTATAAATCTGTTTATTGGCATTGTTTGATTTTAAGAACACTTCCCTATTGTACCTCACATAATTTCATATTTAATGCTTTGGGTTTTGTTATATGTAATTCATTTAAAATATTTCTTCGTTTCTTTCTAACATTGATTCTATTCCCCGGCTAATTCTCCATAACTAGCTCGTGGTAACCAACTTTGGAAGATCTTTATTGATATCAGTTCAGTAATTCAGTAGACGTATATTGTATAAGCTCACATTATTGTACGCGTCAGAAGGTAGTCGCCTAGCTCAAGTCATTGGATACTTACCAGTAAAATTTGGATGATTACAGTTGTCACCGTCACAACACTCGACATCACATGTCAGTAAGTGGGCGTTTCCAGATGCAAGGGACAAATTAAAAGCTGAACAGGCTGCTTCTTTCTCTGGAGTAAAGAAACGGAATGAAAACGGAATTTTCAACACACACGGTGAGTTAAAAAAAAATGTATAATCAAATATATATAATTACAACTTCGGACTGGACAAGAATTCAACTCTTCCGCGTATACCAGTAATTTAGACCAACATAAGGACTCCATCAGTTGGTGGGTACGTTATAGGCGGGGTATAAACCGAACCAGTGAATTTTCCCATGTGCTCAGCCCATTTAACTTGCGTGAACGAATTTAAGGATTAACGTATGGGTTTTTGTATAAAAATTAACAAGGAATTAAGTTATTTATCTGTAATTGTTCATTACTTTAGCTCAAAAAACGATCGTGAGAATACAGATCGTGAGATTTTTCGAAACAGGCCAGACGAGCTACCCGCCTTTCTTGAATTAGGACTGAAGTGTTGCTTTTGTACATGTTCCACTGAATTGCTATTCATTTTCTTATTCGTTACTCGCCATTCAAAAATTTTGCAGTGTGCTATTTTTTTTTCCATAACTCATGCCCTGAATACAGCTACCTGAATACCGCTTGAATGAAGTTTATGCGTTCGATGATGTATACGTATTTTGGAGGAATTCTACTGCTGTGATCGAACTTGATGCATACTGATTTTTTTTTTTATGTAAATATGCGACTTTTAGCTTGCTGGGAGAGTTTTTCATCATGTTTCATTTCAGGTGTGTTTGCGGGATATTTTTCCTAATCAACCCCTTCCTCTAAAGGTAAACTGATGCCGAAGGAATTTGACGATTTCTTTTTTTCTAGCTTAGAGTTCATATGTTATTAGTTTAAATTTGATTGCTTTTATTATATAAGTATATAAACTGAGGCTTCGCTTTTAGCCCTCGCTAAAGCTATATATTTCTTTAGTAACAACCTTAGCAATCACCAAGATAAACAAAGTGATAATTCTGACAGCCATTGTGTAGGTAGAAAATTCAGCCGATTTTGTTTTGGTTTTCATATGATTGGTACGATCGATCTGCCTGATTGCAGGATTTTCACTAAGCATCGTAGTCGTAATATGAAAACTAGCCCATTACCTGTACAGTCAAAGCATCCTCGTATCTCTATGGGAACAATAACTTGATCATGCGCGTCATATTTTATCTCTCCTCTAAATATTGCACACTGAGTAAAACAAGACACCACAGTAAAGTTTTTGTCACACGTTAAGCCGCTTGGTTCAAATTCAGTGCAAGTGATACATGTCGTCTTGTTCACACCTGTAAAGAAAAAAAAAATAATAAGCATACAATTTATATGTTAAAAAAATTCTGCGTACTGGAAATTCCGCGCACTAGCGATTGGAAACCAGAATCCAAGTTCCACTTACAAAGACTGGAATCCTGTCCCTAATAGGGAGCTTAAGCAACAACGACGGCGACAGCTATAAAAACGTCAATATTTTAAAATTGATAAGCGAATCCGCGCTGCTTCAAACTTTATCGCCAAAAATCGCGATTATTCCATATCGTTTAAATTGTCAAATGTTGATAGTTTTTTTCTGGAGTTGAATTCTAAGAGACTGAACCGAACTGTTAGAGCCTAATGAAAGAAAATAGTAGCAATTAGTGGCGGATCAACTGGAGGGACCCGGAAGGCCCGCCCCCTCCCCCCTATTTTTATACCAAACTCAGGCCCGAAGGTCCGAAAATATTTTTTTTGGAGACCGGGCCCCCCTTATCTAAGGGTATGGATGACCGGACCCTCCCTTCCCCCTCCCCCTTATTTAAAGGTCTAGATCCGCCCCTGGTTATGTTGTCTTAGGTTTTTTTTACGATTGACAGGCAAAAGACAAAAGGCCAGAAAGGTCACATGTAAACGCGACAAATCTGTTACAAAAGAGTCATTCGTGGAATATAATCCAATGACAGCTTATATATTCCAATCAGAGCTCCTGGGTAGATTCCGGACAGATTTTGCGTCATCAGTATAGAATTTTTGTCGCTGAGGCAGACCTTTCTCCTGACGAAACGTGTTTCTTTTTCTTTTTCTTTTTTTTTTGTTTTTTTAATTCGCCAAGGCCTATGAACACTGTAGCCTGCGAAAACAGCCGCCATCCCTCCTCGCTCCTCAAGGAATGAGGAGTGATGGCGGCTGTTTTCGCAGAATACAGTGTTCATAGGCCTTGGCGAATTAAAAAAAAAAACAAAAAACAAAACAAAAAGAAACAGAAACAAATCAAGAATTACCAAGTGGCTTGGATGTAGGAGCAGGAAAAGTTGGAGTTGTCATATACACGTTCGTTGGTGGAATCACAGTAACGTTCTGGTTGTTACAGTTGTCACCAATGCAACACTCAATGTTACAATCCAGTAAGGTCCAGTTTTGAGGTTGTGCTTTAAAAGCGGCTCTGAATTCTGCACAAGCTGCTGCTTTGTCTGCCAAAAAAGACATAAAGACAAAAAGTAAATTAAAGTAATATTTCCTAAAAGTGACGCTTTATCGACCGAAGCATATATTGAAAAACAAATGAAAGCACAAAACAGGAGGTGAAGTGCTTAAAATGTATTGGCATAATAGGAAAGATAACACTCTCTGGGGTCACTTAATGCCAAAGTAGTAATCTTTTGACGCATACCGCGTGGCGTAACAGCAAATTACTGAAGTTATATATCAGTACGGGAAAAATTTTAACACACTTTTCATATTATTTCCCGGCTTTATAGAAGAAAATCAGATTTACTCTCGACAATTCGCTACTTTTTTCATGACACCTGTTCAACCTCCCCCCCCCCCCCCCCCCCCCGTTCCTCCCCAAAATTGCTAATTTCTCCAGGGTATTACTGATCGTACCTTAAGTGGCACTGAAAACAATTTATATGCACAATAGGGAAACAAGCTATAATATGGACAATTGAATGCGACAGAGAGGAATCCAGGCACAATTTTGTTGCAAATATTTTTGGCAAGTTTGAAATAATTGTAGAATCGATCTGTGAATACTTTTTTTACTAAATGAAATTTATTAGATATAAATGAAGTTGTCTGGCTTTCATTTTCTTTAAGTATAAACTCAGACCAAATAACGTTCTTTTTGTGCAATAAGCTTATAAATTGGTGACTAAATGTTATCTTCTATCGGGTGGTGGAAACTGATTCGTGAATTGTAACATCGCATTTTGCAGTTAATTATATAGTTCTCTGAAGAAACTGTGTCTTTTAACATTTTATTGCTTGGTTTGTACAATATATTTCTCCCTTAATTTTTCGGATCATTTTTCACAAACTTCATAGTAATAATAATAATAAGTATAATAATACTTAATTTAAATAGCGCCATTTCCAGCGAAGGCCAATAGCACTTAACAAGAAATGTTTAAAATATAACAAATATTGTTCATAAATTACAATAATTTGAAACAAATTAAAAAAAGCACAACTGATAATTGATAAAAAGAGATAAATAAAATAATAATTATAATAAATAACAAAAGGCTTTGGATTAAAAACGACTAAAATATAAAAGGTCTAATTTAATAAAAACGCTTTCCTAAAAAGATAAGTCTTAAGTTGGTCTTAAAATCGTTCAAAGTCACACAAGATCTAATTTCTAGTGGCATATTGATTCCACAACTGTGGAGACGCTATTCAAAAAGACCGGAAACCATAGTTGCGCAGATTATATTGGACATCAATGCAAGCAGACGATGGCTAGCTATTAGCAGATCTTAAGTTGCGCCGACAAATATACCTCGAAACAAGATTCACGTAACTACAATCATGGACAAAAGTCTTGGGACACTTTTGCGTTTCTGGGATCGATGTTTCTCAATTCACACAGGTCGGACCCCTCCCCTCACCCCAGAAACAATGTTGGACGCATGTATCCAGAATTTTTTCGGAGTTTCAACTTTGTATAGGGTGGGGGGAGGGAGAACTGCAAGAAAATTTCGAAAATGATGCACTGTTTTAAGAGGGAACCGAGAAATGACGGAAAAATGTGCATATTGCAGTACTGTCCCAAGGACTTTTGTCCATGATTGTAGGTTGAACAAATATGAAGGGGCTAAGCCATTTAAACATTTAAAAGTCATTAAAAGAATCTTAAAAGTTATTCGCTCCTCTGTAGGAAGCCAATGCAGTTCCTGTTTCTGTGCTGTAAGCGTTACGATTCTGGCCGCTACATTTTGAACATGCTGGTATCTTGATGGTTTATTTCGGTAGTTCATACGAAAGTGTATCACAGAAGTACAATCTGCAAGTAATGAAGGCATGCACAAGTATTTCCGTCGTATGGTGACTGACATAGGTTCTTATGCGGCTAATGTTTCGAAGGTGACAGAAGCCTGCCTTGCATACGGCTGTGACATGATGTTCCATTGACATGACTGTATCATACAGAACACGAATGTTTCTAGCTACCGATGACTTACTTATTACCTCATCACAAGCTAAAATTGACGCCAGGGGCGGAGATGGGTGATGACTAGCTTTTAGAACAACTAGCTCTGTCTGGTCATCTTAAGTATGTTTACTGTCATCCAAGCATCGATATCTCGCACACAGTCTTCTACCGCTAATTTTGCCAGATCAGCAAAGGAGGATTCAAAGGCAAGATATAATTGCGTATCATTGGCATACAAATGAAAGTCAACGTTATGGTGTCTCATAATATCACCCAGGGGTGAAGCATAAATCAGGAACAAGATAGGGCCAAGGACACTACCCTGGGGAACACCGTAACAAAGCTCACGACTGGACGACACTCCACCGTTTACTTTCACAGTCTGGTAACGGTCAGACAAGTATGATCTGAAACACTGGAGTGCACAGTCAACGACGCCAAAACGATATGAAATACGATGCAAAAGAATCTGGAGATCAACTGTGTCGGAGGCTGCTTAAAGATGCAATAGGAGCAGTATCACGCAGGAATAATTGTCAATGGCTCGGAGTATATCATCCTGAACTTTAATCAGTGCCGTAAACTTTGGCTTAAGCTGTTTTCTAAAGAATTCTCTTACCTTTGCAGTCGATGCATCCTCGTGCTATACCTGTGTGAATTACCTCGGACCCGTTCAGATACTTGTACCTTCCTGTTGCTGTAAAGCATTGCCCTTCTCCAATGCTGGGAAATTGTCGATAAGAACAAGGCAGTGAAATCTGGTTGCTGTTACACAACGCAAGATCATCACCCGAACCTGCATCCTCTAGGCAATGATAACATCTTTGATTGAGAGCTGCCAAAAAAAAATATGTGCAATCTTCTGTTAAAACATTTAGCTTAAAAGAAGATGAAAAACAAAAACAAAAAAAAGTAAAAAAAGAGTAAGGGGTGGCATATTTTGTTTCTTGTTTGTTTGTTGTTTTTTTTTTCGGGACGTCAATTTCCGCTTCGAACTCCACAGAGTTTACAACAATGCGCTAAAAATACTAATAAATGCTAACATTATATGTTAGAAGTGCCAGAGAAAAAAAGCGGCATGCGGATCAAAGTATTTGTGTCGTCTGGCATGTAACATAAACGAAGAAATGACTTTACGAAAACAAGGAGAAACACATTTGCCTGACCACTTCATTGCTAGAGTAAATGATCTCGTGACACTGGTTCTAACCGTTGCGTTTGTAGCCAAAAACCTATGCAGCGACCATTCAAATAATGAAACCTCTTTGAAAGTACTTTGAAAGTAT
This sequence comes from Porites divaricata, assembly GCA_038088405.1. NCBI lineage: Eukaryota > Metazoa > Cnidaria > Anthozoa > Scleractinia > Poritidae > Porites > Porites divaricata. The sequence goes on along the minus strand of JBBMOI010000018.1, from coordinate 8,273,224 downwards.
TTTTACATGGTACTATTTTTTTTTTCAGCATTTTACAACATACGAATCAAGTGTAGAAATTTAATTGTTTGAATTTTGACCTCCTAATAACCTAAAAAAGACAAGGCGAAAACAGAGCAACTGTATTCTATTTTATTTATTTAGTTAATTTATTTGATTTTTAGTCAGTCACGTAACATAACAATAAAACGTTACGAACGGTGTTAATTAAAATTTAAGTTAATGTGACAAGAAAGCCTTAAGTTGCTGGGAGCTTATATTAATAGGCTTCCTTAAGCTAAATTACTACAGACTGTAGTTACTTACTTGGGTGCAGACTGTACAGAAAACATAAAACTTAAGCGACAAGACGACTATCAATGAGGTAGTCGACTTTCAAAATGGTGAATCTGATTACTACTTAAAAAGCGGATTGATGGTGACACGAATACAAACTATGTAACTTACGTGCATCAGACTGCACGCGTAGCACTGAGGCTCAAGAAAAAATAAAGACACAAGAAAGAGCGGTGCTGGCGGTGCTTGTGCGCGAGTGCCATATTCTTTCACGCGCATCGGCTATCGCGCAGCCCTCATTTCTTTTGCGTCTCTGACATTTTGTACTTACCAGTGAGGTTCTGATTGTTACACAGGTTGCCAAGACAACAGTCAATATTACAAGCTAGCAATGAGATGTTTGAAAATGCAAAGCTTGCATTCAGGGCTAAACAGAATGCTTCTTTGT
>JBBMOI010000018.1:8252500-8267500 GCA_038088405.1 Porites divaricata | reverse complement strand
AGGGACAGTGTATCGATCATATCCCATATTACCTTTCGGGATTGTCGCGTGCACATTTTTTCCGACAACCTTTCTCGAAATAGCTGTATACAAAATATACGACGTATTGATTGGGGCGTAAGCATCTAAGTTGTTCTTAAAGTGTTGTAATGGAGGAAGAAAGTGAAGTTATAGGAATTTCCCAAGGGCACGTGGGTGGATCCGTATACGTGTACTCACCAGTTGGAAGGACCATGAACAACCATGTATGCTTGTTTGCTGGGGGGATGGGATGCAGTCATGTACATGTAGTCACGTGTTAGAATAACCATTTACGTAAGCGTTAGAGGGGTTGTATTCACGTGCTCAGAAGTTGGGTGTTGAAACCACCATCATGAAGGACCTGGGCGGTCTACTTCTACTTAGGTGTCAGAATAACCTTATACTTACGTGTTGTCGGGAATGGCACTGGAGTGGCCGTAGCTTTCGTTGGAATGACAGTTAAGTTGTGGATGTTACAGTTGTCCCCAAAACAACACTCAATATTACAGTCTAGCAAAGTCATGTTTTGGAATGGCAAGGTAGTATTGAATTCTGAACAAAATGCTTCTTTGTCTAAAGAAAAGAAATTCATGATAAAATGTGCGTAAGGAAGTTGCTTCTTTGAGCCTTTCTTACGCCCCAGCAAACTAAAGGGAGCAAGCAAAATTGTTATCAAGAAGGTTAAAAACTTTATTTCACAATAGTCTTAAGAGTTTATTCTTTGTACATCAGGCTAAACTATTTCGTTCCTTTGTGCCTTACATCGATTTGTTTCTTCAGCATTAGGAGCTGTTTGCTAAAATAGAATATTAACTTACAAATCATCAGGGGAGACAGCTTTTTATTTTCAGACGGGCCGCCTATATAGACGAAACTTTAATGCTTCGGTTGTTGAATCAAACCCCAACCTGGCAAGCAAATGCCTGTCGCTCGAGGAATTATTGACCGCCAGTTGGGAGTTTAAGATGGCTGGATAGTTACGCAATAAAAACAATAAAATAATATTAATAATACATAGAACGAGGCCAAAATTCAGCAATCTTGACTGGAAAGCCTCATTTTGAAAACTAAGATTTTTTTCTTCCGTTCAGAAGTAAACAGAGTTTTTTGGACACGGCGTATTTGAGCACCAAAAACGCAGGTTTTGAAAACGATCCCCAGAGTAACTATTTTAAAACGCTCACTAATCGGTTTAGTATAGACGGACGAAAACGGAGGTCTTGGAATATGATAACGTTATACATAATAAGACCCATGCCCTCTCTTGTATGCTATCTTAGTTCCATCGTTTTGGCGTTCGTGTGGACGGGTGAAAACGATTAGAATGCGCTACGTATGGAAGCGTATGTTTTCGAAAACGTTTTGTAAAACAAACAAAAAAACACCCTCCATATTTAAAAACATCCGGATAAGTGTGGAGAAGAGACAATAATAGGAGAGAGAGAGAGAGAGAGAAAAAAAACGCCCAGTCTTGCCCTTAAGATATGTGAATTTTACCAAAGCTATTTTTAGATCAATTAAAAAAAAACATGAAATTAATCGGAAGTTAATAATAATAATAATTATGAATTTGTTGTGCGCAAATTCCATGCGTATATGTTCAAATGTTTCTGGAGAGGTTCAAAAACTTTTATTCAGTGTACTCTCACGGTAGTCAAGGGAGAATTCAACAGCCCGTGGCCATTAAAACATTCTGCATTGTTTCCTCTGGGGAAGTCTCGCGTAAATTCATGATGCTGTAAACAATTGATCTGAATGTGCGGACGTCTCAGGATTTAGACTTAAAACTTTTTAAAATAACTTTAGTGAACTTCACATATCCTGCCCAGTGTCCTAAAGTTCCCCCTCTATCCCATTGTTCTTGGCGTGGCCGAGCCTTGATGAGTGTCTTGAGACTTTCTTACCTTTGCAGTTGGCACATCCTCGTCCCTCTATGGTTGTAGTGATAAATTGATCGGGTCTTATGAAAAATTTTATGTTTCCCTTAGCTGTGTAGCATTGATTTTGAGATGGACAAGGCACCTGACTAGAAGTATTCTTACAAAATAGGCCGAAGTCCTTAACTTCAAAACACTGGATGCATGTTGTTTGCTTGATAGCTGCAAAACAAAAGAAAATAATTAATATTGTCAGTTCATTGAGAAAAAAAGATCCTCCGTTCCTGATTGGCTCAAATCCCTTGGCTAAATTGACCAAATTTGGCAGACTTTTGCGATATCCGATAAAATAAACATAAATGTTGCAGGATAACAACAGAAAAAGGCACGGCAATCGAGAAACCCTGGCGAATTTTGGATCGGAATTCCACTCGTTCTTGGGATTCCGGATTCATTGAGCCCAGCTGTCTTCTGGATTCCACAAGCAAAAATTTCCCTGATTTTGGAATCCGATTTCCCTTGTACAGGGAGATATACAAGGTGTCGGGTGAACCACGGTTCTCAGGTCTAGTGGGGGTATTAAATCTTAGGTGACTTCAACATCCACATTGACGTAGCTGGAGACAGTGATGCCAATAAACTTTCAGATTTCTTTGAATCAGTTGGTCTTCAGCAGCATGTTGAACAACATACTCACGCTCAAGGTCATACTTCAGATTTAGTAATTTCTCGGCGGTCTGACAACATTATCAAAGATTTACCGCGTGTTGACCGTTTCCTGTCTAACCATAGTAAGGTTTTGTTCAGTCTCAAGTCAATAAAACCATCTTTATTAGAGGAGACTATCTCCTACAGAAAGCTTAAATCTATCGACTTGAATTCCCTCCAGTCCGACCTGGCTGCTACTGATCTATGTAGAAATTCTCCTGAAGTCCTGGAAGATTTGGCTAGAAGTTATAACAGCACACTGAAAGTTGTTTTGGATAAACATGCTCCTTTGATTACCAGGTCTATTAAAGTGAGACCTCGTGTTCCTTGGTTCAATGAGGAGATTAAGACGGCTAAACGAGAAAGAAGAAAGGCTGAAAAGAGATGGAGAAGGACTAGGTTAGACTCTGACCTGGCTGCCTTCAAGGTAAAGAGGAATGTAGCAACTGCTCTGATGAACAAGGCTCGTAGGGAATTTTACACTAATTTCATTGAGGAGAACAGCGGGGATCAAAAGAAGCTGTTTGCCGCTAGTAATCGCTTACTAAACAGAGGATCTGCCGACTGTCTACCTCCCACTAATGATAGGGCTCAATTCGCCGAGGACATCGGGAAGTTCTTTATACAGAAAATAGTGAATATTAGGGGTCGCCTCGATTGTCATGGTGCTGTAAACTATCATAAACCTGACAAAGAGGGCATTGAGTCGTCTTTCGTCCACCTCACTGAATTTAAGATGTTAACGGAACAAGATGTGAAGTCTCTTACGCAGCATTCGTCTTTAACATCTTGTGCTCTTGACCCTATGCATTCAACTCTGGTCAGCCGATGTGATGTCCTACTTCCTGTACTTACAAGATTAATCAATATGTCCTTAAAGTCTGGTCAATTTCCTGTCGCCTGGAAGGAAGCTTTAGTGCTACCGTTACTTAAAAAACCTGGCCTCGACATTCTCTTCACGAATTTTCGTCCCGCTAGTAACTTACCATTTGTTTCGAAGCTGACAGAGTCAGCCGTCTATAACCAAACTCATAGTCACATTTGCATGAACAATCTTTACCCTGCCAATCAGTCGTCTCATAGGAAGAATTATAGCACAGAAACAGCGTTGCTGAGAGTGAAAAATGACATCTTGTTGAACATGAACAAACAGCATGTAACACTACTGGTTTTATTAGATCTTAGCGCGGCATTTGATACTGTGGATCACAATGTTTTACTCAGTCGGCTTCACTCAAAATTTGGTATATCTGGAACGGCACTTGAATGGTTCCGTTCCTACCTTAATGGAAGATCTCAACGTGTTATGGTCCAAGGAAATCTATCTCGGAGTTTGAATTTGGATTTCGGGGTACCACAGGGCTCTTGCCTCGGGCCATTGCTTTTCATGATTTATGCAAGCAAATTGTTTGATGTCATCAAGGTGCACCTTCCCACGGTTCACTGCTACGCTGACGACACGCAGTTGTATGTGTATTTCAGTCCAAACATAAGCACCGGGCAATTTGAGGCTGTCACTGCTATACAGCACTGTGTGGATGATATACGTAATTGGATGACCAATGATAAACTACTTCTCAATGACGATAAAACGAAATTCCTAATGATTGGTACCAAGAAACAACTAGCCAAAGTTAATATCGATCATGTTTTAATTGGAGACTGTGCAATTAGACCAAAAGGGGTAGTTAAGAACTTGGGGACATGGTTAGACTCGACTCTCTCAATGAATTCTCATGTAAATAATACTTGTTCCAATGCTTTTTATTACCTGTATAATATAAGAAGAATTAGGCAATATTTTTCTAGCGGTCCACTGAGACGCTCATTCACGCATTTGTCTCAAGTCGTGTCGACTATTGTAACAGCTTGCTCTATGGCCTGCCAGCTTACCAGCTTAATAAGCTACAGAGGGTCCAAAATGCTGCCGCTAGGTTAATTTTCCTGGAATCTAAATACTGCCATGTAAGACCGTTGCTGTATAATCTGCACTGGCTACCAGTTAAATTCCGAATTGACTTTACGATACTATTGTTAACGTATAAGGCTATCAATGGCTTAGCGCCGTTTTATCTCCGGGAACTTATTAGTCTTAAAGAAGCATGTAGATACAAGTTACGCTCTGATTGTGATGGACTGCTACTAAATCCTGTGAAATTCAAGACTTTAACAACTTTGGGAGATCGATCTTTTGCTGCTGCTGCTCCTCAACTATGGAATTCATTGCCCTATTTAATTAGGAGTAGCCGCTCAGTAGCATCTTTTAAAAAGACACTCAAGACATTTTTATTTCAGAAAGCTTTTTTGTGATTTTATGTGCTTTTTAATCTCGCCTTTAGTAGGTTTTATGCAGTTTTTTTACGATTTAAGTAGTCTAGGTAATTTTTATAGTTTTAGTGTTGACATAATTGTTTTACTCTTTTTGGTTGGTTCATGCACTTTTTGCATGTATACTTTATGCACTTATTATTATTATTATTATTATTTTATTTTTATTTTTAAGCGCTGATGAAAATAGCAATATTGATATCGGCGCTATATAAGTATTATTATTAGGAATTTCTTATTTTATTTCTCACGTGGGTGGACCCGTATATCGACGTAAAGGTGTACTTAGTGCTGGAATGCTATGCATGCTTGTGTTTTTGGGAGTTCTCTTTTAGTGTTGACATAATTGTTTACTCTTTTTGGTTGGTTCATGCACTTTTTGCATGTATACTTTATGCACTTATTATTATTTTCATTTTATTTTATTTTCATTTTTAAGCGCTGATGAAAATAGCAATATTGATATCGGCGCTATATAAGTATTATTATTATTATTATTATTATTATTAGGAATTTCTTGTTTTATTTCTCACGTGGGTGAACCCGTATATCGACGTAAAGGTGTACTTAGCGCTGGAATGCTATGCATGCTTGTGTTTTGGGAGTTATGTACACAAGGCTACATAGATCTAGATCGCTATCGGATTTTGGTTATTTCTACGTGGTTCTCTACGAGTCAATGAGATAAACGGACCCAATAGTGATTCTCAGAGGCATTTTCAAACGAAATCCGGGTCTTACCAATACTGCCTCGAGTGCCTCGAAGGAGAATATTTCATCCCCTGAAAAAGCCAACACGGAGCCTCCGGTCTCACGAAAAAGAACGAAAATTGAATCCTTATCCAGGGAAACATTAAAAGAGGAGCTAAGCAAGAGACGTCACCCTAAGTCTGGCAACAAGAATGCCTTGATTAACCGACTGACAGAATGGCTTCGTACTTCCCGCCAAAATCCGTCACCTGCGGTGACTCCAGGACCAACTCAACCTGTTTGCGTCGATCTTGATGGTACTCTCTGCAACATTAGTTGTCCCACTTTAAATAATGGGTCCGGCGTTTCTTTAAAGCACATTTCATCTCCGGAAGACGCTTGAGGCTTTGAAAAGTCGACTACGTGAGATCACAGAAGAAAGGGACTCGCTAACTCTTACTGTTAAAATCTTATCCAAAGATCTTTACTTTAACTGTAAGCAGGCCTGTGCTCCTTCAAGCTCGCCGCCTGTCCTTTCACCCGATGCGAAAGCAAATGGAAACAACAACAATCGAGGAAAGAGACAGAAGAAAAAGAAGTCGCGACTTACTCCAGTGGATGTGGTCCTCGAGGCCGTTGAAACCTCCGAGAACGAAATCGTCGAGCAACACCACAACAACCCCCGACTGAAATGAGCATTATTTTGGGCGACTCTATTGTACAGAGAATTCATGGGCCTAGCTTATCAAAGAAAGTCGGTCATAGAGTCATGGTAAACCTTTTCCCGGGGCAACGGTTGAAGACATGGAATCCTATGTCAAGCCTACTTTAAATCAGTCACCTACAAGGATTATTATGCATGCCAGGACCAATGACTTTAAGTCAAGGAAGAACCACGAAATCGCCGACAGCTTAGTGGACTTGGCTTACACTATTGAATCTAGCTCGGATGCAGAAGTAATTCCATTTGAAGTAGTCACCAGACACGATGCATACTGTCAGGCTGCAAAAGACGTCAACAAGAGACTCAGACGCGCGCGCTTCTGCTCGCAGAATGGGTGGAGATTAGTGAGCCATGCCACTATCGATCAGTCTGGACTAAACAGAGGCGGTCTACATCTATACCCTCAAGGAAACCAAGCCATGTTTGTCAATTTTGCTAGTGTGCTAGGAGATAGAAGTTCTTGATCTCCTATCTCCGTGGATGCCGAGTGTGCTCCTCTCCCATTGTAATAGGTGATGTAGATAGTAATTATTGAATTATCCCACCCGGACGCGGCTTGAAAGTTGCTGCTCTAAATGTCAACAATTTGTTAGCTCATATTGATGAAATCCGGATTCTTCTTGCCGAAAACCCCTTAGATATTCTAACTATAAATGAAACCAAGCTAAACGTTCCCAACAGCAATAACGAGGTCTATGTGCCAGGTTACGAAATTGTTCGACACGATCGGCTTAGCGATGGCGGAGACGGTATTTGTTTTTATATTCGAACAAGTATAAATCTCTCAATCGAACTGATATGCATGTGCAACATTTGGAACATCTATGCATTGAAATCCGCAAGCCCCGGACTGCACCTTTTCTCGTTGTCACCTGGTACAGTCCCCCTGACACGCGAGTTGATATTTTCAATCATTTTGAACTTTTTGTTGGTAAGCTAGATGTTACAGGAAGGGAATACTTTTTAGTTGGCGACTTAAACTGAAATATGATTTCTGAAATTCCGGATAATGACACCCGACTGTTAACGAATATCACAGACATCTATGCGCTTCACCAATTGATTAACGAGCCCCCCCGCATAACAGAAATTTCAGCAACTTTATTAGATGTAAGTTGTGTTTCACAATTGCCCTGATAATGTTGTCTGTTCAGGTCAGGGGCACACAACAACTGTTTTCTGTAAAATATCTGTTCGGAGAAGCAAAAATTGCCTAGAGTTTTCTATAGATTGAAGAAGGCTAAAAATTTCCTAATAATAGTTTCAATCATGTGCAATTTTCGAAGCTTATCTAATAAATTCCCTACGACTTTCTGAAGTTATTATTATTTTTTAATTTCTCTCCCAAGATTAAGCTATTTTTCGTAGAAAAAGGAAACCTAAAGTTTTCGGACTCGAGAATGCATTGAAGAGAAGAGATGAATCACAAAAATTCTTACTTTCGAAAAACGCAAAATTGCATCTAAAATTCTCGGGAAAATAATGCTGAAGCCCTTGTAATTTAGAAATTACTCAGTTTGCTCTAGGATGACCTAACAGATACAAATTTTATAGCGCCTTTTATAGCGCCGCTTAGAATGCATTTCTAGAGATCTCTAGCCTAAAATGTGTTTTTAATGCATTTAGGGAAAAAGCCTCGTTGGGTGCCGCTGTCAGGTGTCCTGCATGTTGGAATAAGCGACCACGGTTTAGTTTATGCATCTCGCAAATTATCTATCAATCAAGTAGGTTAAGGGCCACACCATGGTCACTTTTCGCAAATTTAAGCCTTTCAATTCTTGTGACTTTCGTCGCGATATTTCCATGCAGGATTGGGACAACATCGACAAATTTCAAGATCCAGACGATATGTGGGCGGGGTGGAAAAGAATGATTCTTTTTTGTGCAGATAAACACGTCCCGTTGAAAACAAAGCGGGTTCGTGCGTCTAAATCTCCCTGGATAAACTCAAATTTAAAACAAGAAATGCACAAGCGAGACGTTCTTAAAATAAAGGCAATCCGTTCCAAAGAACCTTCCGATTGGGCCAATTTCAAAAAGCATCGCAACTATGTCAATGGTCAGATAAAGAGGGCGAAAGTAACTTATCATCATAATGTCCTTCGTGTGAATGAAGGTGACATCCGTAATACATTGCGTGCCATGAATGAAGTCACATCGGAGAGAACGGTTAATTCTCTTATCAAAGAAATTAAAATCAATGGGGCTTCGATCACTGACGCACGCAATTTGGCTGACACTTTCAATTCTCACTTTTCCACTATAGGTGCTGATTTAGCTAATGAAACTCCTTCACGAAATAATTTATCGAATCTTGACTACATAACTAAATCAAACAATACCTTTGTGCTGAAAACAACCAATTATTCAGAAGTGTTTTGTTTGTTAACTTAGTTGAGTAAATCAGAGGCCACAGGGCTTGATAAAATTCCAGCTAGATTTATAAAGGAATGTGCAGATCAAATTGCATCCTCACTCTATAACATTTTTAACAGGTCTATTGTTTCTGGCACCTTTCCTGAGGAATGGAAATGCTCAAAGGTGATTCCACTGTTCAAACAAGGAGAGCGCTCAGATTTGAATAATTATCGCCCAATTTCTGTCACGCCTATTGTGGCAAAAGTCTTTGAGAGAATCATTTACAATCAATTGTACGGTTATTTAACTCAGAATGATCTGATATCCAGTCATCAATCTGGATTTCGATCTCTTCATTCCACGGTCACTGTCTTACTCCATGCCACTGACAACTGGCATTCAATATAGACATAGGAAATGTGAATGACGTGGTATTTCTTGATCTAACAAGAGCATTTGATATCGTTGACCACTCCATCTTTTGTCGAAATTGGAAGCCTATGATGTTTCTGGCTCTGCCTATAGGCGATTTGAATCCTATCTTTTCTCCTGTACTGAAAAATGTTTTTTAAATGGTTCTCTCTCGGGTAGCAAATCCCCTTCCTTCGGTATACCTCAGGGAACTGAAGTCGGGCTACTTTTTCAGTAGTTAAATTGGACTCAACTTGCTCGTCGTCGTGAACTCCACACAGTAAACATGGTTTACAAATGTACTCACGGTTTAGCGCCTGAATATTAACAGGATAGATTTGTAAAAATTGTTTCGAATTATTTCTTAAGAGATTCTTCTAATAAATGTGATGTCCCTCTCCCCCGCACCAATTATCTTAAAAATAGTTTTGGTTATAGCGGGGCGGTCTTATGGAACGGTTTCCCTTCGACTCTTCGGCAAGCAGAATCCATACACAGTTTTAAATCTGGCTGCAAGAAATTCTTCAGACAATATATGAAATGCTATTTTCGCGCCACTTTTCTCAAGCCACTCTCTATACGGGAGCCTGGAACAGACCTCAATTGCCCTTAATCCGAGGTCCCTGGTACATCTACTCAGGTGTCAAGCGTATACTCACGTGTTGTTAGGTTCTGAATGTTACAGTTGTTCCCAGAACAACACTCAACATTACAGTCTAGCAAGGTCATGTTTTGAGATGCCAAGGAGGAATTGAATCCTGCACACATAGTTTCTTGGTCTACAGTAAAGAATAGACACGATAAGTTATAAATAATTTTAGATAGATTATTATTTTCATGCCTGATAGGCCTCCTGCATCCGCGAGATGTTCATCGTGCTGCCAGTATTATCAACCACCCACCCTGGAAAGCATCTGACTGAAAGTTGTCGGGAGTCAATATTCACCCATTATTGCCTAATCGGCTAGCCAATCAAACCTCAAGATTCGCTTTGAATCTTGTCAGCTCACGGAGCCAGCCATATGTTACCGGCCGAGAAAGGCTGGCGCTATTTTCCCATCCCAAACGATCGAAGACAACAAGACGAGACGAATATGGCGGCCTCGTAAAACAAGACAAACCTCGTGCGTTTTGTTACCCCTAATTCATTTTAGCTACAATTGTATCTCTTTTTGCGTGGTGGGGAGGGAGGGGGGTTCGGGTGGTCCTATTTCCTACTCGCTCCAGAGTCTTATTTCCAGCTCGTTACGTATATACTTGAAGAGGAAGTGACCGTTGATCGTCAAATTATAAGATAAGAGCTAATAACGATAACTCTAACAATACAAAAACAACACTTAATTATAAGTTATTAGTTAGCCCAAGCCTAACTACAGATAATACATTCATGTGTATTTTAAATAATTTAACTTCTGGTTTTACTGAGTGCCGTTGAGACTAAACCATTTTCTTACCCGTGCAGTTGACACATCCTCTTCCCTCTAGGACTGTAGTAATCACTTTATCAGGACTGTAGAAATATTTTATGTTTCCCTTAGCTGTGTAGCACTGAGAAGAACAAGGTATGTGTCGAATGGAGTTTTTACAGAATATGTTCAAGGCCTCAATTTCGAAGCACTCGATACAAGTTGTTTCGTTAAAAGCTGTTAAAAACAAAAACAAGAAAATGATAATGCCGGTCAGTAGTTTAAGATATTAATCTGCGTGCAGCGACGTATAGACTTGACATCAAGAGTCGGGAAGGTTGTATAGTATTCAGGTGTTAGAATGACCGATTATTCATTTGTTCGAGGGGATATAAAAGCAGCGCGGGAAATGACGCGTTTGCGATGGCGCGTACTGTCCAATTACTAGGGACCTTACGAAACCACTACAACGAAGGCAACGTTAACGTAAAAAGAAATTAAAAAGGTTTAATGAGCAAAACAACAACTCTGCACGTGCATCACGCTTTTTTGTACATTTCTTTACCTTCACTGCACAACTGCGACGTGAAATGACCTAATTTTAAGTTTACTTGGGAACGGAAACGACAAGGCGATAAATTCTACCATCTCTATCCGAACTTGAGCGCGTTCCCCTCTCTTCAGCTCCAGCCAAAATCTCCTTCTTTTAAGTAACAGTGCGAATTGGGATAATCGCGAAAAAGTTTAAAATGATGCGGTCTGTTTTTCAGGGACGTTTTCACGGACGTCGCCGTTGTCGAATCGTAAGGTCCCTACTTAAGAATGACGTGCACGGTCCCATTACACTGTCCTATTACTGCGGAAATCGGACAGCTGGCTGATATCCAATCAGATTAGAGAATTTTGTGATAGCTATGATAAGTATTAAAAGAAGGTCCTTATACTGAGCCTGTTGCTTGTTATTGAAAAGAAAACCATTATTCCCGGGTTTTCTTCTATTCCAATGTGATTTTAGGGGTTTAAAGTAATACCAAAATAGTGTTAAATAACTCCTTAAAGGAGAGAACCCGCGAAAAAAACTTATCGTAAAGAGTGGACTCTCGCAACTGCGCAAACCTTGGACAGGGGATCAGCGGCGGCGGAGCGAAGTAAAACGTTGCGGGGGGGGGGGGGCTGAAAATGAAATTGAACATTCCGTTCCCCCCCCCCCCCTTAATAGACAATAAGACGCCCACATTTTGGACCCCCGGATGCAATCTTCAATGGTGCTGACAACAAACACTTCATAGGATAGCCTACCAAAGGGGGGTGGGAGGGTGGGGGGTGGTAGTGCGGATAAAAAAAAGGAAATCTCCCAATCCACCCGGCTACGTAGGTGGTTCCTTGTTTTAAACAGACGAGTCGACTTTTACTTGAACTTTCCAAAACAGTCTTTTTCAGGCCTAATGAGTTGACCGTGGTAAAATAAAGGAAAATTATATGTTATTCTACAAAACTTACATTCTTCCGCCTATGCGGGGAATATAAGTTTTTGTAGTATGCTTTCTTTCCTTCGAATTCGAGAGGATAAATAAATGTTATAAAAGGAAAACCGATCACGTTTGTGTTCCTTCTTTGTTGCGTGTTACTTACCATATGACTTGGAAGTAGGAGAAACAGGATTTGGAGTTTTCGTATACACCATTGTTGGAGGAACTGCGGTGACGTATTGGTTGTTGCAGTTGTCACCAGTACAACACTCAATATTACAATCGAGCAAGGTCCAGTTTTGAGGTTGGGCATTAAAAGCCGCTGCAAATGCTGCGCAAGCTGCTGCTTTGTCTATTAATAAAAGCAATGCAAAACAACATCTTAGCATCGAATTTGTTGAACCTAATCTTATCCTATACACTTGAGTGGCTAATGCCAGGTATATCCTGACAATAAGTATAAGTATCCCCTGCCTCCACCACCACTACCACCACATTTCTATTGTTTTCCCTCTACCAACGTAACACGACTACCACCGCATTTCTAATGTTTCCCCTCTACCACCACCACCGCATTTCAACTGTTTTATCTCCACCACGTTTCTATTGTTTTCCCTCCACCACCACCATATTTTTTAATGTTTCCCCTTCACTACCACATTTCAACAGTTTTCTCAAAACCATCACCACATTTCTATCGTCATTCCTTTAACCTCAAAACCACCACCATCACTACCACATTTTTAATGTTTACCCTTCACCACCACCACCATATTTCAACTGTTTTCTCTCCACCACCGAACCACCTTCACCACCACATTTCTATTGCTTTCCCTTCAACTTCACCGCCACTGCATCTCCATTGTTTTAACTCAACCTGCACCAGAGCCCGATTGTTCGAAAGTGGATTAGATCCTAACTTCGAGTTAAATTAGCTTATTATTCATTCAAAATATTTCCCCAATTCTGACTGGCTAAAAGCACACGCATAATTCACCATAACCAGCTACCGATGACCAAATTTAGAAGAATTTTGCGATTAATCAACCGATGACGTCAAAAGTGCAGCTTTCTTGCAGGTTAATGCATCGTTCACCGAGAAGACCTGGGGACGAGGTTGAATTGTTTTGGCTGTGAAAACAAAACTGGCGGATATTTCACTCGTTTCAGGAGTAAGAACTAGGCGAAATAATAGCTTAAAACATGGCAAAAACAGCAAGAAGACAACTCGAAGGCTTACATCTGCTATTTGGAGAATATTTGCTGAGCTGAACAACCCTAAACGTGCATTATCGAAGATGGAGTTAACATCGTGATGGAGGTAAGCATGTTTTAGCTATGTTTTTAAGCTACGAATTTTTTTTGAATGAATAATAAAACAATTATCGAATTCGGCTTTCGTAACACATGAATAATTATGGAGATCTCAGAGGGTGTTATCCGCCTCGGCATCGACGGATAACACCCTCCTCGATCTCCATAATTCTTCATAAGATACTCAGCCTCATTCATTAATTGTTAATTAACCCGAGGACAAATTTTAATTGCAGGTCTTATGTGTCGTTCAAGCATCGGTTAACTCAAACCTCAGGTTAAACCGTGGATTAAATTTAACCCTGCTAGCTAGGTAGGTTAAATAACTAACCTTAGGTTAAATGATACTAAAAGTAACGTCAAAACAAAATGGCTGACTTGTTGTCAAGGTTTACCGACTATTAAAACGACAACAGAAAAAGAATCACAGATCGTTCAGACAAATGAAAAAAAATTAAAATTTTACAAACGAAGAACTAAGAGCTCGCTACAGGTTTGAAAGAAGCTCAATCCTACGCCAGTTCTTTTTGTTTCTTTTCAAAATTTTGTGAATTCGGTAAACTTTGGACAAGAAATTTAGATTCTTCCACTTCCTTCGGACTTCGCCACTTATCTCTTCTCCACTCCTACAGCGTTGTGTCACTGTTATTGGTGTCCTTGCCTTTGGTTTGTCGCACTGTTTGTCAACTTAATTACTTTTCAAAACGAGCAAGTTTTCTTCCACGTTCTCGGTTGAAATAGCAATCTCCGAGGCGCTGAAATTATTTTTTCTGGGATCCTCCACCGACGCCATTTTAGGACGTAAACAAACCAAGAGGTATTATGGGATGCTAACCGCGAGTTGGTGGCGATAACCCGAGGTTAACTAACCAGTCCTCTAACCGCCCTTCAAACAACGCAATTTTGACCCCAAGTTAACAAACCTGCGGTCAAGAAAATTAACCTCGGGTTGGGCCTAACCCTAGGTTAATTTAACCCGTCTTTCGAACAAGCCGGTCAAGATGTCTATTGTTTTCCTTCCTCCACCTCCACCACCACATTTCTATTGTTTTCTCTTCATCAGTACCACCACCATTACATTTCTGTTGTTTTCCCTCTACTACCACCATATGATTTTATAAGGTAACTAAGATAGTACGCGCGCTCTGATTGGTCGAGAGGCGTGTTTGCATGAGAGTATGTAAACATGGTTGTGACGGTTGAGACGTCAAGATGTTTTGCTTTTCCCGCGCTAATCACGTAAGCACGAATTTGAAAAAGTTTTCGAGTTCAAAACGCGTCAAGTTTACTTTATTTACCCATCCCTTCGTCGGCTGAAACTTGGAAAATCGTTACAAAGAAGGTGTGTCAATTTTTTTTCGTTTAAGCTAACATTTTAAGCGAGAAAAATCCGTATTTTGGAAAGCAACTTTTTGCAAAACAAGAACTGATTACGCGAGCAAGACTTCGTGGACAAGACTTTGCGACTAGTAAGAATTTCTCTTTTAATCATTTCGATACAAAGAGGAGTTTTGCTTTTTTCTCTGGAAAATTATTTTATAAAAGCAATAGAAAACTTTTTTCCTGTGTTTGCATCGCCTGATATAAACACGACAGGGGTTGGGAGAATTCTCGACAGTTATGCAAACCCTGGACTTCGTCTCGGGTTTGCATAACTGTCTCGAATTCTCCCAACCCCTCGAGTGATGACTAGC
>JBBMOI010000018.1:8192500-8245000 GCA_038088405.1 Porites divaricata | reverse complement strand
TGTTAAATAGCAATGTAATGGCTTGCTTAATTATAAGAAACTGAACAAAAATAGGCCAAAATTTGAACTGTATACTGTAGTTAATTTAGGCTTTTATTTCCGGACAATTTCAGCTCCTCTGCGTCAAAGTCCCATTTTCCCGGTAATGAAACGTCAATGTTAGAATGAAAGAAAACAGTAAGTTTATTTATCGTTATTCATGACCACTTGGATGTCGGAAAGTACCGTATTTTGAAGTGCTGAAGGGGCGGTATACTTAACATATCTTAGGGACCTAAAACTTACGGGTCACCAGAGCCGTTAATGAGTGCCCAGGAGCAAAAGGAAACGTTTATACAGCTATTTCGAGAAAGGTTGTCGTTAAAGGTGCACGCGACAATCCCGAAAGACATTGTGGGTGGTTTTGGATTCACTGTTCTTCAGAGAAATTTGAAAGAATTGGCACGAAAGGCCATGAAAATGTGTTTGCGCGTGCTAACGGAAAGCAACAATAGTAGGTTCGACAGATACAGTCGCCAGGGACAGTGGATCGATCATATCCCATATTACCTTTCGGGATTGTCGAGTGCATATTTTTTCCGACAACCTTTCTCGAAATAGCTGTATACAAAATAAACGACGTATTGGTTGGAGCGTAAGCATCTAAGTTGTTCTTAAGTGTTGTAATGGAGGAAGAAAGTGAAGTTATAGGAATTTCCCAAGGGCACGTGGGTGGGTCCGTATACGTGTACTCATCAATTGGAAGGACCATGAACAACCATGTATGCTTGTTTGCTGGGGGGATGGGATGCAGTCATGTACATGTAGTCACGTGTTAGAATAACAATTTACGTTAGCGTTAGAGGGGTTGTATTCACGTGCTCAGAAGTTGGGTGTTGAAACGACCATCATGAAGGACCTGGGCGGTCTACTTCTACTTAGGTGTAAGAATAACCGTATACTTACGTGTTGTAGGGAATGGCGCTGGAGTGGCCGTAGCTTTCGTTGGAATGACAGTTAAGTTGTGGATGTTACAGTTGTCCCCAAAACAACACTCAATATTACAGTCTAGCAAAGTCATGTTTTGGAATGCCAAGGTAGTATTGAATTCTGAACAAAATGCTTCTTTGTCTAAAGAAAAGAAATTCATGATGAAATGTGTGTAAGGAAGTTGCTTCTTTGAGCCTTTCTTACGCCCCAGCAAACTAAAGGGAGCAAGCAAAATTGTTATCAAGAAGGTTAAAAACTTTATTTCACAATAGTCTTAAGAGTTTATTCTTTGTACATCAGGCTAAACTATTTCGTTCCTTTGTGCCTTACATCGATTTGTTTCTTCAGCATTAGGAGCTGTTTGCTGAAATAGAATATTAACTTACAAATCATAAGGGGAGACAGCCTTTTATTTTCAGACGGGCCGCCTATATAGACGAAACTTTAATGCTTCCGTTGTTGAATCAAACCCCAACCTGGCAAGCAAATGCCTCTCGCTCGAGGAATTATTGACCGCCAGTTGGGAGTTTAAGATGGCTGGATACGCAATAAAAACAATAAAATGATATTAATAATAAATAGAACGAGGCAAAAATTCAGCAATCTTGACTGGAAAGCCTCATTTTGAAAACTAAGATTTTTTCTTCCGTCCAGAAGTAAACAGAGTTTTTTGGACACGGCGTATTTGAGCACCAAAAACGCAGGTTTTGAAAACGGTCCCCAGAGTAACTATTTTAAAACGCTCACTAATCGGTTTAGTATAGACGGACGAAAACGGAGGTCTTGGAATATGATAACATTATACATAATAAGACCCATGCCCTCTCATGTATGCTATCTTAGTTCCATTGTTTTGGCGTTTTCGTGTGGACGGGCGAAAACGATTAGAATGCGCTACGTATGGAAGCATATGTTTTCGAAAACGTTTTGTAAAACAAACAAAAAAAAACTCCCTCCATATTTAAAAACAGCCGGATAAGTGTGGAGAAGAGACAATAATAGGAGAGAGAGAGAAAAAAAACGCCCAGTCTTGCCCTTGAGATATGTGAATTTTACCAAAGCTATTTTTAGATCAATTTAAAAAAACATGAAATTAATCGGAAGTTAATAATAATAATAATTATGAATTTGTTGTGCGCAAATTCCATCCATATATGTTCAACTGTTTCTGGAGAGGTTCAAAAACTTTTATTCAGTGTACTCTCACGGTAGTCAAGGGAGAATTCAGCAGCCCGTGGCCATTAAAATATTCTGCATTGTTTCCTCTGGGGCAGTCCCGCGTAAATTCATGATGCTGCAAACAATTGATCTGAATGTGCGGATGTCTCAGGATTTAGACTTAAAACTTCTTAAAATAACTTTAGTGAACTTCACATATCCTGCCCAGTGTCCTAAAGTTCCCCCTCTATCCCATTGTTCTTGGTGTGGCCGAGCCTTGATGAGTGTCTTGAGACTTTCTTACCTTTGCAGTTGGCACATCCTCGTCCCTCTATGGTTGAAGTGATAAATTGATCGGGTCTTATGAAAAACTTTATGTTTCCCTTAGCTGTGTAGCATTGATTTTGAGATGGACAAGGCACCTGACTAGAGGTATTCCTACAAAATAGGCCGAAGTCCTTAACTTCAAAACACTGGATGCATGTTGTTTGCTTGATAGCTGCAAAACAAAAGAAAATAATTAATATTGTCAGTTCATTGAGAAAAAAAGATCCTCCGTTCCTGATTGGCTCAAATCCCTTGGCTAAATTGACCAAATTTGGTAGACTTTTGCGATATCCGATAAAATGACATAAATGTTGCAGGATAACAACAGAAAAAGGCACTGCAATCGAGAAACCCTGGCGAATTTTGGATCGGAATTCCACTCGTTCTTGGGATTCCGGATTCATTGAGCCCAGCTGTCTTCTGGATTCCACAAGCAAAAATTTCCCTGATTTTGGAATCCGATTTCCCTTGTACAGAGAGATATACAAGGTGTCGGGTGAACCACGGTTCTCAGGTCTAGTGGGGGTATTAAATCTTAGGTGACTTCAACATCCACATTGACGTAGCTGGAGACAGTGATGCCAATAAACTTTCAGATTTCTTTGAATCAGTCGGTCTTCAGCAGCATGTTGAACAACATACTCACGCTCAAGGTCATACTTTAGATCTAGTAATTTCTCGGCGGTCTGACAACATTATCGAAGATTTACCGCGTGTTGACCGTTTCCTGTCTGACCATGGTACGGTTTTGTTCAGTCTCAAGTCAATAAAACCATCTTTATAGAGGAGACTATCTCCTACAGAAAGCGTAAATCTATCGACTTGAATTCCCTCCAGTCCGACCTGGCTGCTACTGATCTATGTAGAAATCCTCCTGAAGTCCTGGAAGATTTGGCTAGAAGTTATAACAGCACACATGAAAGTTGTTTTGGATAAACATGCTCCTTTGATTACCAGGTCTATTAAAGTGAGACCTCGTGTTCCTTGGTTCAATGAGGAGATTAAGACGGCTAAACGAGAAAGAAGAAAGGCTGAAAAGAGATGGAGAAGGAATAGGTTAGACTCTGACCTGGCTGCCTTCAAGGTAAAGAGGAATGAAGCAACTGCTCTGATGAACAAGGCTCGTAGGGAATTTTACACTAATTTCATTGAGGAGAACAGCGGGGATCAAAAGAAGCTGTTTGCCGCTAGTAATCGCTTACTAAACAGAGGATCTGCCGACTGTCTACCACCCACTATTGATAGGGCTCAATTCGCCGAGGAAATCGGGAAGTTCTTTATACAGAAAATAGTGAATATTATATGGGGGTCGCCTCGCTTGTCATGGTGCTGTAAACTATCATAAACCTGACAAAGAGGGCATTGAGTCGTCTTTCGTCCACCTCACTGAATTTAAGATGTTAACGGAACAAGATGTGAAGTCTCTTATGCAGCATTCGTCTTTAAAATCTTGTGCTCTTGACCCTATGCCTTCAACTCTGGTCAGCCGATGTGATGTCCTACTTCCTGTACTTACAAGATTAATCAATATGTCCTTAAAGTCTGGTCAATTTCCTGTCGCCTGGAAGGAAGCTTTAGTGCTACCGTTACTTAAAATACCTGGCCTCGACATTCTCTTCAAGAATTTTCGTCCCGTTAGTAACTTACCATTTGTTTCGAAGCTGACAGAGTCAGCCGTCTATAACCATACTCATAGTCACATTTGCATGAACAATCTTTACCCTGCCAATCAGTCGTCTTATAGGAAGAATTATAGCACAGAAACAGCGTTGCTGAGAGTGAAAAATGACATCTTGTTGAACATGAACAAACAGCATGTAACACTACTGGTTTTATTAGATCTTAGCGCGGCATTTGATACTGTGGATCACAATGTTTTACTCAGTCGGCTTCACTCAAAATTTGGTATATCTGGAACGGCACTTGAATGGTTCCGTTCCTACCTTAATGGAAGATCTCAACGTGTTATGGTCCAAGGAAATCTATCTCGGAGTTTGAATTTGGATTTCGGGGTACCACAGGGCTGTTGCCTCGGGCCATTGCTTTTCACGATTTATGCAAGCAAATTGTTTGATGTCATCAAGGTGCACCTTCCCACGGTTCACTGCTACGCTGACGACACGCGGTTGTATGTGTCTTTCAGTCCAAACATAAGCACCGGGCAATTTGAGGCTGTCACTGCTATACAGCACTGTGTGGATGATATACGTAATTGGATGACCAAGGATAAACTACTTCTCAATGACGATAAAACGGAATTCCTAATGATTGGTACCAAGAAACAACTAGCCAAAGTTAATATTGATCATATTTTAATTGGAGACTGTGCAATTAGACCAAAAGGGGTAGTTAAGAACTTGGGGACATGGTTAGACTCGACACTCTCAATGAATTGTCATGTAAATAATACTTGTTCCAATGCTTTTTATTACCTGTATAATATAAGAAGAATTAGGCAATATCTTTCTAGGTGGTCCACTGAGACGTTCATTCACGCATTTGTCTCAAGTCGTGTCGACTATTGTAACAGCTTGCTCTATGGCCTGCCAGCTTACCAGCTTAATAAGCTACAGAGGGTCCAAAATACTGCCGCTAGGTTAATTTTCCTGGAATCTAAATACTGGCATGTAAGACCATTGCTGTATAATCTGCACTGGCTGTCAGTTAAATTCCGAATTGACTTTAAGATATTATTGTTAACGTATAAGGCTATCAGTGGCTTAGCGCCTTTTTATCTCTGGGAACTTATTAGTCTTAAAGAAGCATGTAGGTACAAGTTACGCTCTGATTGTGATGGACTGCTACTAAATCCTGTGAAATTCAAGACTTTAACAACGTTGGGAGATCGATCTTTTGCTGCTGCTGCTCCTCAACTATGGAATTCATTGCCCTATTTAATTAGGAGTAGCCGGTCAGTAGCATCTTTTAAAAAGACACTCAAGACATTTTTATTTCAGAAAGCTTTTTTGTGATTTTATGTGCTTTTTAATCTCGCCTTTAGTAGGTTTTATGCAGTTTTTTTACGATTTAAGTAGTCTAGGTAATTTTTATAGTTTTAGTGTTGACATAATTGTTTACTCTTTTTGGTTGGTTCATGCACTTTTTGCATGTATACTTTATGCACTTATTATTATTTTTATTTTATTTTATTTTCATTTTTAAGCGCTGATGAAAATAGCAATATTGATATCGGCGCTATATAGGTATTATTATTATTATTATTATTATTATTATTATTATTATTATTAGGAATTTCTTGTTTTATTTCTCACGTGGGTGAACCCGTATATCGACGTAAAGGTGTACTTAGTGCTGGAATGCTATGCATGCTTGTGTTTTGGGAGTTATGTACACAAGGCTACATAGATCTAGATCGCTATCGGATTTTGGTTATTTCTACGTGGTTCTCTACGAGTCAATGAGATAAACGGACCCAATAGTGATTCTCAGAGGCATTTTCAAACGAAATCCGGGTCTAACCAACACTGCCTCGAGTGCCTCGAAGGAGAATATTTCATCCCCTGAAAAAGCCAACACGGAGCCTCCTGTCCCACTAAATAGAAAGAAAATTAAATCCTTATCCAGGGAAAGACTAAAAGAGGAGCTAGGCAAGAGACGTCACCCTAAGTCTGGCAACAAGAATGCTTTGATTAACCGACTGACAGAATGGATTCGTAATTCCCGCCAAAATCCGTCACCTGCGGTGACTCCAGGACCAACTCAACCTGTTTGCGTCGATCTTGATGGTACTCTCTGCAACATTAGTTGTCCCACTTTAAATAATGGGACCGGCGTTTCTTTAAAGCACATTTTATCTCCGGAAGACGCTTGAGGCTTTGAACAGTCGACTACGTGAGATCACAGAAGAAAGGGACTCGCTAACTGTTACTGTTAAAATCTTATCCAAGGATCTTTATTTTAACTGTAAGCAGGCCTGTGCTCCTTCAAGCTCGCCGCCTGTCCTTTCACCCGATGCGAACGCAAATGGAAACAACAACAATCGAGGAAAGAGACAGAAGAAAAAGAAGTCGCGGCTTACTCCAGTGTATGTGATCCTCGAGACCGTTGAAACCCCCGAGAACGAAATCGTCGAGCAACACCACAACAACCCCCGACTGAAATGAGCATAATTTTGGGCGACTCTATTGTACAGAGAATTCATGGGCCTAGCTTATCAAAGAAAGTCGGTCATAGAGTCATGGTAAACCTTTTCCCGGGGCAACGGTTGAAGACATGGAATCCTATGTCAAGCCTACTTTAAATAAGTCACCTACAAGGATTATTATGCATGCCGGGACCAATGACTTTAAGTCAAGGAAGAACCACGAAATCGCCGACAGCTTAGTGGACTTGGCTTACACTATTGAATCTAGCTCGGATGCTGAAGTAATTCCATCTGAAGTAGTCACCAGACGTGATGCATACTGTCAGGCTGCAGAAGACGTCAACAAGAGACTCAGACGCGCGCGCTTCTGCTCACAGAATGGTTGAGATTAGTGAGCCATGCCACTATCGATCAGTCTGGACTAAACAGAGGCGATCTACATCTATACCCTCAAGGAAACCAAGCCATGTTTGACAATTTTGCTAGTGTGCTAGGAGATAGAAGTTCTTGATCCCCTATCTCCGTGGATGCCGAGTGTGCTCCCTCTCCCATTGTAATAGGTGATGTAGATAGTAATTATTGAATTATCCCATCCGGACGCGGCTTTAAAGTTGCTGCTCTAAATGTCAACAATTTGTTAGCTCATATTGATGAAATCCGGATTCTTCTTGCTGAAAACCCCTTAGATATTCTAACTATAAATGAAACCAAGCTAAACGTTCCCAACAACAATAACGAGGTCTATGTGCCAGGTTACGAAATTGCTCGACACGATCGGCTTAGCGATGGCGGAGGCGGAATTTGTTTTTATATTCGAACAAGTATAAATTTCTCAATCGAACTGATATGCATGTGCAAAATTTGGAACATCTATGCATTGAAATCAGCAAGCCCCGGACTGCGCCTTTTCTCGTTGTCACCTGATACAGTCCCCCTGACACGCGAGTTGATATTTTCAATCATTTTGAACTTTTTGTTGGTAAGCTAGATGTTACAGGAAGGGAATACTTGTTAGTTGGTGACTTAAACTGAAATATGATTTCTGAAATTCCGGATAATGATACCCGACTGTTAACGATCACTGACGCACGCAATTTGGCTGACACTTTCAATTCTCACTTTTCCACTACAGGAGCTGATTTAGCTAATGAAACTCCTTCACGAAATAATCTATCGAATCTTGACTACATAACTAAATCAAACAATACCTTTGAGCTGAAAACAACCAATTATTCAGAAGTGTTTTGTTTGTTAACTTAGTTGAGTAAATCAGAGGCCACAGGGCTTGATAAAATTCCAGCTAGACTTATAAAGGAATGTGCAGATCAAATTGCATCCTCACTCTATAGCATTTTTAACAGGTCTATTGTTTCTGGCATCTTTCCTGAGGAATGGAAATGCTCAAAGGTGATTCCACTGTTCATCAAGGAGAGCGCTCAAATTTGAATAATTATCGCCCAATTTCTGTCATGCCTATGGTGGCAAAAGTCTTTGAGAGAATCATTTACAATTAATTGTACCGTTATTTAACTCAGAATGATCTGATATCCAGTCATCAATCTGGATTTCGATCTCTTCATTCCACGGTCACTGTCTTACTCCATGCCACTGACAACTGGGCATTCAATGTAGAAATAGGAAATGTGAATGACGCGGTATTTCTTGATCTAAAAAGAGCATTTGATACCGTTGACCACTCCATCTTTTGTCGAAATTGTAAGCCTATGATGTTTCTGGCTCTGCCTATAAGCGATTTGAATCCTATCTTTTCTCCTGTACTGAAAAATGTTTTTTAAATGGTTCTCTCTCGGGTAGCAAATCCTCTTCCTTCGGTATACCTCAGGGAACTGAAGTCGGGCTACTTTTTCAGTAGTTAAATTGGACTCAACTTGCTCGTCGTCGTGAACTCCACACAGTAAACATGGTTTACAAATGTACTCACGGTTTAGCGCCTGAATATTTACAGGATAGATTTGTAAAAATTGTTTCGAATTATTTCTTAAGAGATTCTTCTAATAAATGTGATGTCCCTCTCCCCCGCACCAATTATCTTAAAAATAGTTTTGGTTATAGCGGGGCGGTCTTATGGAACGGTTTCCCTTCGACTCTTCGGCAAGCAGAATCCATACACAGTTTTAAATCTGGCTGCAAGAAATTCTTCAGACAATATAAGAAATGCTATTTTCGCGCCACTTTTCTCAAGCCACTCTCTATACGGGAGCCTGGAACAGACCTCAATTGCCCTTAATCCGAGGTCCCTGGCACATCTACTCAGGTGTCAAGCGTATACTCACGTGTTGTTAGGTTCTGAATGTTACAGTTGTTCCCAGAACAACACTCAACATTACAGTCTAGCAAGGTCATGTTTTGAGATGCCAAGGAGGAATTGAATCCTGCACACATAGTTTCTTGGTCTACAGTAAAGAATAGACACGATAAGTTATAAATAATTTTAGATAGATTATTATTTTCATGCCTGATAGGCCTCCTGCATCCGCGAGATGTTCATCGTGCTGCCAGTATTATCAACCACCCAGCCTGGAAAGCATCTGACTGAAAGTTGTCGGGAGTCAATATTCACCCATTATTGCCCAATCGGCTAGCCAATCAAAACTCAAGATTCGCTTTGAATCTTGTCAGCTCACGGAGCCAGCCATATGTTACCGGCCGAGAAAGGCTGGCGCTATTTTCCCATCCCAAACGATCGAAGACAACAAGACGAGACGAATATGGCGGCCTCGTAAAACAAGACAAACCTCGTGCGTTTTGTTACCCTTAATTCATTTTAGCTACAATTGTATCTCTTTTTGCGTGGTGGGGAGGGAGGGGGGTTCGGGTGGTCCTATTTCCTACTCGCTCCAGAGTCTTATTTCCAGCTCGTTACTTATATACTTGAAGAGGAAGTGACCGTTGATCGTCAAATTATAAGATAAGAGCTAACAACGATAACTCTAACAATACAAAAACAACACTTAATTATAAGTTATTAGTTAGCCCAAGCCTAACTACAGATAATACATTCATGTGTATTTTAAATAATTTAACTTCTGGTTTTACTGAGTGCCGTTGAGACTAAACCATTTTCTTACCCGTGCAATTGACACATCCTCTTCCCTCTAGGACTGTAGTAATCACTTTATCAGGACTGTAGAAATATTTTATGTTTCCCTTAGCTGTGTAGCACTGAGAAGAACAAGGTATGTGTCGAATGGAGTTTTTACAGAATATGTTCAAGGCCTCAATTTCGAAGCACTCGATACATGTTGTTTCGTTGAGAGCTGTTAAAAACAAAAACAAGAAAATGATAATGCCGGTCAGTAGTTTAAGATATTAATCTGCGTGCAGCGCCGTATAGACTTGACATCAAGAGTCGGGAAGGTTGTATAGTATTCAGGTGTTAGAATGGCCGATTAATCATTTGTTCGAGGGGATATAAAAGCAGCGCGGGAAATGACGCGTTTGCGATGGCGCGTACTGTCCAATTACTAGGGACCTTACGAAACCCCTACAACGACGGCAACGGGAACGTAAAAAGAAATTAAAAAGGTTTAATGAGCAAAACAACAACTCTGCACGTGCATCACGCTTTTTTGTACATTTCTTTACCTTCACTGCACAACTGCGACGTAAAATGACCTAATTTTAAGTTTACTTGGGAACGGGAACGACAAGGCGATAAATTCTACCATCTCTATCCGAACTTGAGCGCGTTCCCCTCTCTTCAGCTCCAGCCAAAATCTCCTTCTTTTAAGTAACAGTGCGAATTGGGATAATCGCGAAAAAGTTTAAAATGATGCGGTCTGTTTTTCAGGGACGTTTTCACGGACGTCGCCGTTGTCGAATCGTAAGGTCCCTACTTAAGAATGACGTGCACGGTCCCATTACACTGTCCTATTACTGCGGAAATCGGACAGCTAGCTGATATCCAATCAGATTAGAGAATTTTGTGATAGCTATGATAAGTATTAAAAGAAGGTCCTTATTCTGAGCCTGTTGCTTGTTATTGAAAAGAAAACCATTATTCCCGGGTTTTCTTTTATTCCAATGTGATTTTAGGGGTTTAAAGTAATACCAAAATAGTGTTAAATAACTCCTTAAAGGAGAGAACCCGCGAAAAAAACTTATCGTAAAGAGTGGACTCTCGCAACTGCGCAAACCTTGGACAGGGGATCAGCGGCGGCGGAGCGAAGTAAAAAGTTGGAGGGGGGGGGGGGCTGAACATGAAATTGGACATTCCGTTCCCCCCCTTAATAGACAATAAGACGCCCACATTTTGGACCCCCGCATGCAATCTTCAATGGTGCTGACAACAAACACTTCATCGGATAGCCTACCAAAGGGGGGTGGGGGGGGGGGGGGGGGCGGTGGTAGTGCGGATAAAAAAAAGGAAATCTTCCAATCCACCCGGCTACGTAGGTGGTTCCTTGTTTTAAACAGACGAGACGACGTTTACTTGAACTTTCCAAAACAGTCTTTTTCAGGCCTAATGAGTTGACCGTGGTACAATAAAGGAAAATTATATGTTATTCTACAAAACTTACATTCTTCCGCCTATGCGGGGGATATAAGTTTTTGTAGTATGCTTTCTTTCCTTCGAATTCGAGAGGATAAATAAATGTTATAAAAGGAAAACCGACCACGTTTGTGTTCCTTCTTTGTCGCGTGTTACTTACCATATGACTTGGAAGTAGGAGAAACAGGATTTGGAGTTTTCGTATACACCATTGTTGGAGGAACTGCGGTGACGTATTGGTTGTTGCAGTTGTCACCAGTACAACACTCAATATTACAATCGAGCAAGGTCCAGTTTTGAGGTTGGGCATTAAAAGCCGCTGCAAATGCTGCGCAAGCTGCTGCTTTGTCTATTAATAAAAGCAATGCAAAACAATATCTTAGCATCGAATTTGTTGAACCTAATCTTATCCTATACACTTGAGTGGCTAATGCCAGGTATATCCTGACAATAAGTATAAGTATCCCCTGCCTCCACCACCACTACCACCACATTTCTATTGTTTTCCCTCTACCAACGTAACAAGAGTACCACCGCATTTCTAATGTTTCCCCTCTACCACCACTACCGCATTTCAACTGTTTTTTCTCCACCACGTTTCTATTGTTTTCCCTCCACCACCACCATATTTTTTTAATGTTTCCCCTTCACTACCACATTTCAACAGTTTTCTCAAAACCACCACCACATTTCTATCGTCATTCCTTTAACCTCAAAACCACCACCATCACTACCACATTTTTAATGTTTCCCCTTCACCACCACCACCATATTTCAACTGTTTTCTCTCCACTACCGCAACACCACCACTAACACATTTTTATTGCTTTCCCTTCAACTCCACCGCCACTACATCTCCATTGTTTTAACTCAACCTGCACCAGGACCCGGTTGTTCGAAAGTGGATTAGATCCTAACCTCGAGTTAAATTAGCTTATTATTCATTCAAAATATTTCCCCGATTCTGACTGGCTAAAAGCACACGCATGATTCACCATAACCAGCTACTGATGACCAAATTTAGAAGAATTTTGCGATTAACCAACCGATGACGTCAAAAGAGTAGCTCTCTTGCAGGTTAATGCACGGTTCACCGAGAAGACCTGGGGACGAGGTTGAATTGTTTTGTCTGTGAAAACAAAAATGGCGGACATTTCACTCATTTCAGGAGTAAGAACTAGGCGAAATAATAGCTTAAAACATAAGACAACTCGAAGGGCGACATCTGCTATTTGGAGAAATCTCCTATTGCCACGAGTTTTTAGACATGATTTTCTTTTTCAAAGTTGTAACTGGAACATTTAGAGTTAGTCCCTCCGTTATCCCGCAAGTCCTAGTTACTCGCACTACCAGATCTAACAGCAACCGTAATGTCACTCACTTTATTTCAAGGAAATGTAATACTGTCACTTTTCAGAGATCCTTTTTTAATAGATCCACCAGAACCTATGCAACCTTCAAATCAGCCAATTCAAATCCATCATGTACAAGTACTACGTGGATGCCTTAGAACGTAACTACGACCCAGAGAACACACGATCCTGGAAAACAATCTGTTCGTCATGTAACGTTTCACGTAACGTGTCTGTCCGTCTCCGTTGTTGTTTTTAATTGTCTCGTGTTAGATTTGCTGTTTCTTACATATCTTTTAAGTTCTGGGACCACTGCAATTGGCTCAACGCTGTTGTGGCACCCCTGCCTTTTGTTTCACTGTTGTCTATTGTTTCATTGTTCATAAGGCAAAGCTAATAAAATAAACTAAATAAAATTATCGAAGATGGACTTAACATCGTGATGGAGGTAAGCATGTTTTAGCTATGTTTTTGACCTAGGAATTTTTTTGAATGAATAATAAACAATTATTGAATTCGGCTTTCGTAACACATGAATAATTATGGAAATCTCAGAGGGTGTTATCCGCCTCGGCATCGACGGATAACACCCTCCTCGATCTCCATAATTCTTCATAAGATACTCAGCCTCATTCATTAATTGTTGATTAACCCGAGGACAAATTTTAATTGCAGGTCTCTTGAGTTGTTCAAAAATCGGTTAGCTCAAACCTCGGGTTAAACCGCGGATTAAATTTAACCCTGCTAGCTAGGTAGGTTAAATAACTAACTTTAGGTTAAATGATAATAAAAGTAACGTCAAAACAAAATGGCTGACTTGTTGTCACGGTGTACTGACTATTAAAACGACAACAGAAAAAGAATCACAGATCGTTCAGACAAATGAAAAAAAAATAAAAATTTTACAAACGAAGAACTAAGAGCTCGCTACAGGTTTGGGAGAAGCTCAATCCTCTGCCAGTTCTTTTTGTTTCTTTTCAAAATTCTGTGAATTCGGTAAACTTTGGACAAGAAATTTAGATTCTTCCACTTCCCTCGGACTTCGCCACTTTTCTCTTCTCCACTCCTACACCGTTGTGTCACTGTTGTTGGTGTCCTTGCCTTTGGTTTGTCACACTGTTTGTCAACTTAATTACTTTGCGAAATGTGCAAGTTTTCTTCCACGTTCTCGGTTGAAATAGCAATCTCCGAGGCGCTGAAATTATTTTTTCTGGGATCCTCCACCGACGCCGTTTTAGGACGTACACAAACCAAGAGGTATTATGGGATGCTAACCGCGAGTTGGTCGAGATAACTCGAGGTTAACTAACCGGTCCTCTAACTGCCCTTCAAACAACGCAATTTTGACCCCAGGTTAACAAACCTGCGGTCAAGAAAATTAACCTCGGGTTAGGCTTAACCCTAGGTTAATTTAATCCGTCTTTCGAACAAGCCGGTCACGATGTCTATTGTTTTCCTTCCTCCACCTCCACCACCACATTTCTATTGTTTTCTCTTCATCAGTACCACCACCGGTACCATTACATTTCTGTTGTTTTCCCTCTACTACCGCCATATGATTATTCTTTTCACTCCACCACCACCAGAAAATTTCTGTTGGTATCCCTCCACCGCCGCCACACCAATCCAACCACGTCATTTCCACTTATTCCCTCCACCACTACCCCAACGTTTCTATTGTTTCCCCACTATCACTGAATATTGAATATACACGTTCTATAGAAAGTCAGACAGGCCAAAACCAGTATAAAAATGCTTATATCAGGCTAAAATATCAAACTGGAACAATTTACGGGACAATCCAAGTGGCGCGAAATAGAATTTGCATAATTACGTTACGACTCAGTGTTTTTAAGTCACGCGCAAGTCAGCGCTTATTCCTTTGACAACATGAATCAACCAATGAATAAACTTCGTACTTTTAGTTAACCAATAAAAAACGAGATATGTATAGACCTGGAAATAACTAGAAATCCTATCCAACGGTTTAAGACAGCACATGACCTTATCTTTATGAGATTCCCCCGCGCTTCACTTATGAGATAAATAAGGTTATAACATATATTTATTTACCAGCTTTTCTGGACACAGGCCTGCCCAGAGGGAATGTGCACGAACGGGACTCGTGGTGATGTGGGTACTTTTACGTCCCACAAGAACAAATCAGTGAAACTGCTGTGAGACGGAACCTACGGTTTTTCGCCCTTATCCAACAAGACTAGAAAGTCTAACCATTTGCAGATGTCATTACAAAGGTATCAGTTTCTTCTCAGTTATTTAAAGACCTTGAGTTTTGGTCCAGCCGGGGTTTGAACCCGCAACTTCCCGCTCGGCAGACTGGCGCTTTCTCAACTGAGCTAACCAGGCGGCGGTAATCGACACCACCGCAGTATATATTCCTGCCCTCCTTAATGAAATCCCTAACCACGGCATGAGTCTAAATGATACACTCTATACTAATTAGGTTGGCCTCAAACTTTGAGAAAAAAACCTTAGCCTGCCTCATTTGGTGTGAGTTGAGAGAGTTCTTTGAATAGAGGTCACACTAACCGTTTTGTTCTGTTAACAGCGTTCGTACAGGTTTTTTAATCTAAAATTCAAGACTTTTCCCAGGCTTTTGTTCCCAAAACAATGATTTCTTTTTCCAGACTCAAGGTTATCAAATAGGTGATCAATAGAGACCTTAAGAAACGCAGGAACGAAGCGTTTTTTTCATGAGCTTTCATGGTGCGCTGCGAACATACGAGCGAGATTGAATACGTTTTGACCAACGAAACAAATTCACTTGTAAGTCACTTCTTGTAGCTTGTAAAAAATAAACAATTTTTCAAGAACGGATCTCTATATTGCAGGATTTCTCCAGGTTTGAAAAATTGCTGGGCAAAATTCAAGACTTTTTCACGAATTCAAGACTCTGTACGAACCAAGTGTTAATGTAAATGAGGAAGGGGAGGCGGGGGAAATTGAAACCTGTGCAGTTGATGCATCCTCTTGCAAAGCCTGTATAATTAACCTCAGGCACATTGGAATACTTGAATGTTCCTGCCGCTGTATAACAGTGAGTTGTGCCAATGTTGGGGAATGTGTCGTTAGAACAGGGCATCTGAGTCTGCAATTTTTCGCTTTCACACAGTTCAACATTACCCGCACCCAGGCACAAGTTACATGTTGTTGGATTGGCAGCTGTGGAAGCATAAAAGGCAAATTAACGCAGAAAATAAGTACGGATGGAAAGGCTAAAGTAAAACTAGTGTAGCTACAATTACCTCTTCACATTTGCTTCCACGTTAACCTCTGCCAACATAGGCGTTAAAAGATTTCATTTCCTTGTTTGTTGGGTTTTATTCTTTTTGAGTCAGGGAGGAAAGGCGAATCAATAACCCTGTCCTCGTTCAATAGGCTATTTCCGAGTTAACCCTGGCCTCTGTATCAAAACGAGGTTAGGTGCTCAACCTTTGATATGGAGATGATTTTTCATTCTCATGCAAATAAAACTCATTTCCACAAGAAAAGTTGAGCACCTAACCTCGTTTTGATACAGAGGCCCGGGGGAACTCGGAAATGGACTATTAAAAGGGCCGGAGCTGCTTTGGGTTTGATTTTAATGCTGACTTTCAGATTCTATAAACAAAATTCTGCCTTACATATAGGTTAGGGGGAAAAAGTAAAATCTATTATTGGACAGAGATGCAACTGCGCCAATAATGGCATATATTTTCTCGCAACGCCAACATGAAAACGGAAATGATGACTAATCAACAATCTCTCTTAAGGTTGCAACACTACGTTACCATGTGGTCTAGAGGTAGGGGTCGCATAACTTTTAGTTGCACCCGCTGTCATGCCTTTTAGCTGTGAACGAGTTTCCTAAGTTATAAAGGCAAACTTTGACAAGGTCTTTAGTCGTAGAGACAAACAAATTTGTCATTCTAATTGCGAGATAGAAATTTTTTTCAAAAAAATGATGAACTTGTAGGTCAAAAGAACTTCGCCACGCGTGCGTGCACAGTGTGTCTAAAATGTCTAAAACACGAAAACAACGAGCAATAATTATACTTTTCAAATGAAATACAGAAAGGAGCTGCGAGTAAGAACATCAGGGCTATTAAGATCTGTTAGGCTAAGATTTGCCAGCCAGGTCACTTCTATGCAAGAACCCGTTTAACCTATAAATAATTTGAAACAGGTTCCTATTTTTTGTAATCTATGCAAAAATTCTTTTCATTAGGGCAAATAAGATATTAGTCAACATTCAGGATCCTCTTTGGAGACATAGGTGCCTTTATCACTCCAACTGTAATGATATGGTATGCAGATTTTAACCAATGATTGAAATATTTTTTTTATGGAAGCTTTTTTGTTTTTGTTCTTCGGAAACTAATAACTTGTTTAAGAAACTAAATAGCCTATATTTGGACCATTTGGGTAGATTACATTCATGTAAGAACCTGTTTAGGCTAACTTGCTAACTTGTACTCGCAGGTTTTTACTGTATTGTCAAGGTTCTAGATTGGAACTCGAATCGAAGGAAACCCGCCATCGAGTTTAACCGCCGCTACTTTACATAACAACGCGGTTTTACGCGAAAGAATCTAGCGTAGAGTAAAAGCTTAATACTTCTATTGAGGTGCGCCTCAATTGAAGACAAGGAAATATATACGGCACGAAACAGTGTATGGTCGGCGAACAAGTTCGAGTGATTTTACTTAAACCGTGAAACAGATACTAACAAATAATGAAAAAATCATTAGTTATTCATCGAAACTATAATGGCCAATCAATTGTTGGTTTTCACATGACGTCACTAAAATTCAAACTAAAAACTATCGATCCTACCGAGATTTCACTTTCACGAGCAGCTGAAAACTAGTTTTCACACAAAGTGGTCTTAGAATAGTTCCCTGGGGTATACCTAAGGAGGGGGATTTGCTAACCGAGAAAGAACTATTTACAAAACATTTTTGAATGCGGGAGAAAAAATAGCATTCAAACCACTTATATTCACTAAAACTGGTCCCTCCCATCTCAAACAATGTTGACATTCTAGTAAGTTGCGTGTAAGAAGGTCGTCCTTTTGAGCACATCATTGAGGAGAAGACATTAAAGAACTTAAAATGATAAAAAGCCTCCCTTTAATACTCAACAATTGTTCTTCATTCCATACGTACCATGTGAGTCAGAGGTCGGGGTCACATAACTTGTAGTTGTTTCCCCTGTCATGCCTTAAGAAACAGAAAGTAAAATCCACATTCAAAAAAATGATCAACTGATATGATAGAGTCACTGAGTAATCAAGATATTTCCAGTACATTAGTTTTAGTCAACTAAATGCATATAACTAAATGTATAGATGGAGACGCCATCTTAATGACGTCGACCCGGAAAGTAACAATGAGAATTATGGTAAGAGATGGAGTAATTTGGTAATGGGATAATACGCGGACACTAATGCATGTCCTCTCAATGTCCGCATCAACCGGGTTCCGGTCACTGTATATGAATTTCACTAATTGAAAGCTATTCCCCCCCCCCCCCCCCCCAGATTTTGTGTTTACAAACGAGCGTCCTCATTATTCACTGGCATTGCGAGATGGAAATTTTTTTCAAAAAAATGATGAACTTGTAGGTCAAGCGAACTTCGCCACGCGTGCGTACACAGTGTGTCTAAAATGTCTAAAATACGAAAACAACGAGCAATAATTATACTTTTCAAATGAAATACAGAAAGGAGCTGCGAGTAAGAACATCAGGGCTATTAAGATCTGTTAGGCTAAGATTTGCCAGTCAGGTCACTTCTATGCAAGAACCCGTTTAACCTAGAAATAATTTGAAACAGGTTCCTATTTTTTGTAATCTATGCAAAAATTCTTTTAATTAGGGCAAATAAGATATTAGTCAACATTTAGGATCCTGATTTAAAGTATATGAAATAATTCATTGAACTGCGGTTGTAGATGAAAGTGGAGAATGATCATCGCAGTAAATTTTCCAATTTAAGCCAATTGGAAAGAAGAAACCTGAAAAACATCAGGGCTTCAACGGGATTCGAACCCGTGACCTCCGCGTTACCGGTGCGTTGCTCTACCAACTGAGCTATGAAGCCACACATTGGGAGCGAGGTCAATTTATTGAGTTCATATCTCCCGTGAGGAGTGAAATGATTTAAAGTATATGAAATAATTCATTGAACTGCGGTTGTAGATGAAAGTGGAGAATGATCATCGCAGTAAATTTTCCAATTTAAGCCAATTGGAAAGAAGAAGCCTGAAAAAAATCAGGGCTTCAACGGGATTCGAACCCGTGACCTCCGCGCTACCGGTGCGTTGCTCTACCAACTGAGCTATGAAGCCACACATTGGGAGTGAGGTCAATTTATTGAGTTCATATCTCCCGTGAGGAGTGAAATGATTTAAAGTATATGAAATAATTCATTGAACTGCGGTTGTAGATGAAATTGGAAAATTTACTGCGAATTGGGATAATCGCGAAAAAGTTTAAAATGATGCGGTCTGTTTTTCAGGGACGTTTTCAAAGACGTCGCCGTTGTCGAATCGTAAGGTCCCTACTTAAGAATGACGTGCACGGTCCCATTACACTGTCCTATTACTGCGGAAATCGGACAGCTGGCTGATATCCAATCAGATTAGAGAATTTTGTGATAGCTAAGATAAGTATTAAAAGAAGGTCCTTATATTGAGCCTGTTGCTTGTTATTGAAAAGAAAACCATTATTCCCGGGTTTTCTTTTATTCCAATGTGATTTTAGGGGCTTAAAGTAATACCAAAATAGTGTTAAATAACTCCTTAAAGGAGAGAACCCGCGAAAAAAACTTATTGTAAAGAGTGGACTCTCGCAACTGCGCAAACCTTGGACAGGGGATCAGCGGCGGCGGAGCGAAGTAAAAAGTTGGGGGGGGGGGGCTGAAAATGAAATTGGACATTTCGTCCCCCCCTTAATAGACAATAAGACGCCCACAATTTGGACCCCCGGATGCAATCTTCAATGGTGCCGACAACAAACACTTCATAGGATAGCCTTCCAAAGGGGAGTGGGGGGGGGGGGGGGGGGGGGCGGTGGTAGTGCGGATAAAAGAAAGGAAATCTCCCAATCCACCCGGCTACGTAGGTGGTTCCTTGTTTTAAACAGACGAGTCGACGTTTACTTGAACTTTCCAAAACAGTCTTTTTCAGGCGCTAATGAGTTGACCGTGGTAAAATAAAGGAAAATTATATGTTATTCTACAAAACTTACATTCTTCCACCTATGCGGGGAATATAAGTTTTTGTAATATGCTTTCTTTCCTTCGAATCCGAGAGGATAAATAAATGTTATAAAAGGAAAACCGATCACGTTTGTGTTCCTTCTTTGTCGCGTGTTACTTACCATATGACTTGGAAGTAGGAGAAACAGGATTTGGAGTTTTCGTATACACCATTGTTGGAGGAACTGCTGTGACGTATTGGTTGTTGCAGTTGTCACCAGTACAACACTCAATATTACAATCGAGCAAGGTCCAGTTTTGAGGTTGGGCATTAAAAGCCGCTGCAAATGCGGCACAAGCTGCAGCTTTGTCTATTAATAAAAGCAATGCAAAACAACATCTTAGCATCGAATTTGTTGAACCTAATCTTATCCTATACACTTGAGTGGTTAATGCCAGGTATATCCTGACAATAAGTATAAGTATCCCCTGCCTCCACCACCACTACCACCGCATTTCAACTGTTTTTT
Organism: Porites divaricata; assembly: GCA_038088405.1. NCBI lineage: Eukaryota > Metazoa > Cnidaria > Anthozoa > Scleractinia > Poritidae > Porites > Porites divaricata. Next base: position 8,224,845 of record JBBMOI010000018.1, on the reverse strand, counting down.
CTCCACCACTTTTCTATTGTTTTCCCTCCACCACCACCATACTGTTTTAATGTTTCCCCTTCACTACCACATTTCAACAGTTTTCTCAAAACCACCACCACATTTCTATAGTCATTCCTTTAACCTCAAAACCACCACCATCACTACCACATTTTTAATGTTTCCCCTTCACCACCACCACCATATTTCAACTGTTTTCTCTCCACTACCGCAACACCATCACTAACACATTTTTATTGCTTTCCTTTCAACTCCACCGCCACTACATCTCCATTGTTTTAACTCAACCTGCACCAGGGCCCGGTTGTTCGAAAGTGGATTAGATCCTAACCTCGAGTTAAATTAGCTTATTATTCATTCAAAATATTTCCCCGATTCTGACTGGCTAAAAGCACACGCATGATTCACCATAACCAGCTACTGATGACCAAATTTAGAAGAATTTTGCGATTAACCAACCGATGACGTCAAAAGTCTAGCTTTCTTGCAGGTTAATGCACAGTTCACCGAGAAGACCTGGGGACGAGGTTGAATTGTTTTGTCTGTGAAAACAAAAATGGCGGACATTTCACTCATTTTAGGAGTAAGAACTAGGCGAAATAATAGCTTAAAACATGGCAAAAACAGCAAGAAGACAACTCGAAGGGCGACATCTGCTATTTGGAGAAATCTCCTATTGGCACGAGTTTTTAGACATGATTTTCTTTTTCAAAGTTGTAACTGGAACATTTAGAGTTAGTCCCTCCGTTATCCCGCAAGTCCTAGTTACTCGCACTACCAGATCTAACAACAACCGTAATGTCACTCACTTTATTTCAAGGAAATGTAATACTGTCACTTTTCAGAGGTCCTTTTTTAATAGATCCACCAGAACCTGGAACACGTTAGCAAATGATCTTCAACTTCCATGCAACCTTCAAATCAGCCAATTCAAATCCATCATGTACAAGTACTACGTGGATGCCTTAGAACGTAACTACGACCCAGAGAACCCACGATCCTGGAAAACAATCTGTTCGTCATGTAACGTTTCACGTAACGTGTCTGTCCGTCTCCGTTGTTGTTTTTAATTGTCTCGTGTTAGTTTTGCCGTTTCTTACATATCTTTTAAGTTCTGGGACCACTGCAATTGGCTCAACGCTGTTGTGGCACCCCTGCCTTTTGTTTCACTGTTGTCTATTGTTTCATTGTTCATAAGGCAAAGCTAATAAAATAAAATAAAATAAATAAAATTATCGAAGATGGACTTAACATCGTGATGGAGGTAAGCATGTTTTAGCTATGTTTTTAACCTAGGAATTTTTTTGAATGAATAATAAACAATTATTGAATTCGGCTTTCGTAACACATGAATAATTATGGAAATCTCAGAGGGTGTTATCCGCCTCGGCATCAACGGACAACACCCTCCTCGATCTCAGCCTCATTCATTAATTGTTAATTAACCCGAAGACAAATTTTAATTGCAGGTCTGTTGAGTTGTTCAAAAATTGGTTAGCTCAAACCTCGGGTTAAAGCGCGGATTAAATTTAACCCTGCTAGCTAGGTAGGTTAAATAACTAACTTTAGGTTAAATGATAATAAAAGTAACGTCAAAACAAAATGGCTGACTTGTTGTCACGGTTTACCGACTATTAAAACGACAACAGAAAAAGAATCATAGATCGTTCAGACAAATGAAAAAAAAAATAAAAATTTTACAAACGAAGAACTAAGAGCTCGCTACAGGTTTGGGAGAAGCTCAATCCTCCGCCAGTTCTTTTTGTTTCTTTTCAAAATTCTGTGAATTCGGTAAACTTTGGACAAGAAATTTAGATTCTTCCACTTCCCTCGGACTTCGCCACTTTTCTCTTCTCCACTCCTACACCGTTGTGTCACTGTTGTTGGTGTCCTTGCCTTTGGTTTGTCACACTGTTTGTCAACTTAATTACTTTGCGAAATGTGCAAGTTTTCTTCCACGTTCTCGGTTGAAATAGCAATCTCCGAGGCGCTGAAATTATTTTTTCTGGGATCCTCCACCGACGCCGTTTTAGGACGTACACAAACCAAGAGGTATTATGGGATGCTAACCGCGAGTTGGTCGAGATAACTCGAGGTTAACTAACCGGTCCTCTAACCGCCCTTCAAACAACGCAATTTTGACCCCAGGTTAACAAACCTGCGGTCAAGAAAATTAACCTCGGGTTAGGCCTAACCCTAGGTTAATTTAATCCGTCTTTCGAACAAGCCGGTCACGATGTCTATTGTTTTCCTTCCTCCACCTCCACCACCACATTTCTATTGTTTTCTCTTCATCAGTACCACCACCGGTACCATTACATTTCTGTTGTTTTCCCTCTACTACCACCATATGATTATTGTTTTCACTCCACCACCACCAGAAAATTTCTGTTGGTATCCCTCCACCGCCGCCACACCAATCCAACCACGTCATTTCCACTTATTCCCTCCACCACTACCCCAACGTTTCTATTGTTTGCCCACTATCACTGAATGTTGAATATACACGTTCTATAGAAAGTCAGACAGGCCAAAACCAGTATAAAAATGCTTAAATCAGGCTAAAATATCAAACTGGAACAATTTACGGGACAATCCAAGTGGCGCGAAATATAATTTGCATAATTACGTTACGACTCAGTGTTTTTAAGTCACGCGCAAGTCAGCGCTTATTCCTTTGACAACATGAATCAACCAATGAATAAACTTCGTATTTTTAGTTAACCAATAAAAAACGAGATATGTATAGACCTGGAAATAACTAGAAATCCTATCCAACGGTTTAAGACAGCACATGACCTTATCTTTATGAGATTCCCCCGCGCTTCACTTATGAGATAAATAAGGTTATAACATATATTTATTTACCAGCTTTTCTGGACACAGGCCTGCCCAGAGGGAATGTGCACGAACGGGACTCGTGGTGATGTGGGTACTTTTACGTCCCACAAGAACAAATCAGTGAAAGTGCTGTGAGACGGGACCTACGGTTTTTCGCCCTTATCCAACAAGACTAGAAAGTCTAACCATTTGCAGATGTCATTACAAAGGTATCAATTTCTTCTCAGTTATTTAAAGACCTTGAGTTTTGGTCCGGCCGGGGTTTGAACCCGCAACCTCCCGCTCGGCAGACTGGCGCTTTCTCAACTGAGCTAACCAGGCGGCGGTAATCGACACCACCGCAGTATGTATTCCTGCCCTCCTTAATGAAATCCCTAACCACGGCATGAGTCTAAATGATACACTCTATACTAATTAGGTTGGCCTCAAACTTTGAGAAAAAAACCTTAGCCTGCCTCATTTGGTGTGAGTTGAGAGAGATTTCTTTGAATAGAGGTCACACTAACCGTTTTGTTCTGTTAACAGCGTTCGTACAGGTTTTTTAATCTAACATTCTAGACTTTTCCCAGACTTTTTTTCCCAAAACAATGATTTCTTTTTCCAGACTCAAGGTTATCAAATAGGTGATCAATAGAGGCCTTAAGAAACGCAGGAACGAAGCGTTTTTTTCATGAGCTTTCATGGTGCGCTGCGAACATACGAGCGAGATTGAATACGTTTTGACCAACGAAAAAAATTCACTTGTAAGTCACTTCTTGTAGCTTGTAAAAAATAAACAATTTTTCAAGAACGGATCTCTATATTGCAGGATTTCTCCAGGTTTGGAAAATTGCTGCGCAAAATTCAAGACATTTTCACGAATTCAAGACTCTGTACGAACCAAGTGTTAATGTAAATGAGGAAGGGGAGGCGGGGGAAATTGAAACCTGTGCAGTTGATGCATCCTCTTGCAAAGCCTGTATAATTAACCTCAGGCACATTGGAATACTTGAATGATCCTGCCGCTGTATAACAGTGAGTTGTGCCAATGTTGGGGAATGTGTCGTTAGAACAGGGCATCTGAGTCTGCAATTTTTCGCTTTCACACAGTTCAACATTACCCGCACCCAGGCACAAGTTACATGTTGTTGGATTGGCAGCTGTGGAAGCATAAAAGGCAAATTAACGCAGAAAATAAGTACGGATAGAAAGGCTAAAGTAAAACTAGTATAGCTACAATTACCTCTTCACATTTGCTTCCACGTTAACCTCTGCCAACATAGGCGTTAAAAGATTTCACTTCCTTGTTTGTTGGGTTTTATTCTTTTTGAGTCAGGGAGGAAAGGCGAATCAATAACCCTGTCCTCGTTCAATAGGCTATTTCCGAGTTAACCCTGGCCTCTGTATCAAAACGAGGTTAGGTGCTCAACCTTTGATATGGAGATGATTTTTCATTCTCATGCAAATAAAACTCATTTCCACAAGAAAAGTTGAGCACCTAACCTCGTTTTGATACAGAGGCCCGGGGGAACTCGGAAATGGACTATTAAAAGGGCCGGAGCTGCTTTGGGTTTGATTTTGATGCTGACTTTCAGATTCTATAAACAAAATTCTGCCTTACATATAGGTTAGGGGGAAAAAGTAAAATCTATTATTGGACAGAGATGCAACTGCGCCAATAATGGCATATATTTTCTCGCAACGCCAACATGAAAACGGAAATGATGACTAATCAACAATCTCTCTTAAGGTTGCAACACTACGTTACCATGTGGTCTAGAGGTAGGGGTCGCATAACTTTTAGTTGCACCCGCTGTCATGCCTTTTAGCTGTGAACGAGTTTCCTAAGTTATAAAGGTAAACTTTGTCAAGGTCTTTAGTCGTAGAGACAAACAAATTTGTCATTCTAATTGCGAGATAGAAATTTTTTTCAAAAAAATGATGAACTTGTAGGTCAAGCGAACTTCGCCACGCGTGCGTGCACAGTGTGTCTAAAATGTCTAAAATACGAAAACAACGAGCAATAATTATACTTTTCAAATGAAATACAGAAAGGAGCTGCGAGTAAGAACATCAGGGCTATTAAGATCTGTTAGGCTAAGATTTGCCAGTCAGGTCACTTCTATGCAAGAACCCGTTTAACCTAGAAATAATTTGAAACAGGTTCCTATTTTTTGTAATCTATGCAAAAATTCTTTTCATTAGAGCAAATAAGATATTAGTCAACATTCAGGATCCTCTTTGGAGACATAGGTGCCTTTATCACTCCAACTGTAATGATATGGTATGCAGATTTTAACCAATGATTGAAATATTTTTTTTATGGAAGCTTTTTTTGTTTTTGTTCTTCGGAAACTAATAACTTGTTTAAGAAACTAAATAGCCTATATTTGGACCATTTGGGTAGATTACATTCATGTAAGAACCTGTTTAGGCTAACTTGCTAACTTGTACTCGCAGGTTTTTACTGTATTGTCAAGGTTCTAGATTGGAACTCGAATCGAAGGAAACCCGCCATCGAGTTTAACCGCCGCTACTTTACATAACAACGCGGTTTTACGCGAAAGAATCTAGCGTAGAGTAAAAGCTTAATACTTCTATTGAGGTGCGCCTCAATTGAAGACAAGGAAATATATACGGCACGAAACAGTGTATGGTCGGCGAACAAGTTCGAGTGATTTTACTTAAACCGTGAAACAGATACTAACAAATAATGAAAAAATCATTAGTTATTCATCGAAACTATAATGGCCAATCAATTGTTGGTTTTCACATGACGTCACTAAAATTCAAACTAAAAACTATCGATCCTACCGAGATTTCACTTTCACGAGCAGCTGAAAACTAATTTTCACACAAAGTGGTCTTAGAATAGTTCCCTGGGGTATACCTAAGGAGGGGGATTTGCTAACCGAGAAAGAACTATTTACAAAACATTTTTGAATGCGGGAGAAAAAATAGCATTCAAACCACTTATATTCACTAAAACCGGTCCCTCCCATCTCAAACAATGTTGACATTCTAGTAAGTTGCGTGTAAGAAGGTCCTTTTGAGCACATCATTGAAGAGAAGACATTAAAGAACTTAAAATGATAAAAAGCCTCCCTTTAATACTCAACAATTGTTCTTCATTCCATACGTACCATGTGAGTCAGAGGTCGGGGTCACATAACTTGTAGTTGTTTCCCCTGTCATGCCTTAAGAAACAGAAAGTAAAATCCACATTCAAAAAAATGATCAACTGATATGATAGAGTCACTGAGTAATCAAGATATTTCCAGTACATTAGTTTTAGTCAACTAAATGCATATAACTAAATGTATAGATGGAGACGCCATCTTAATGACGTCGACCCGGAAAGTAACAATGAGAATTATGGTAAGAGATGGAGTAATTTGGTAATGGGATAATACGCGGACACTAATGCATGTTCTCTCAATGTCCGCATCAACCGGGTTCCGGCCACTGTATATGAATTTCGCTAATTGAAAGCTATTCCCCCCCCCCCCCCCCCCCAGATTTTGTGTTTAGAAACGAGCGTCCTCATTACTCACTGGCATTGTTTTCAAGTTTCATATGCACGTTCACATTTAGCAAAATGTAGTAAATTGGCATCAATTACTTTCGGAAGAAATATCCGGAATATGCTAATAATTGGCTTGTGCCACAGATAGCAGTGAGGGCCGAGACGGTGAACGTCACGGCTCATCTTGTAGGATGCAACACTTAATTATCTTACTCTAGTTGTAACATCACAGAAACTCTTACAAAGAGTTGCTGTGATGTTATAATATATCACTAATTTCTTTACCCGGTTATTAGCATATTCCGGAGAATTAGCCGAGGGTCCCTTTTGATGCAAATTCTATCTTTTTGCCAAATTTGCACTTGCAACTTGAAACTTGAAAACAATGCTAGTGAATAATGTGGGCGCTCCATTGTAAAAACAAAATCTGGGGGGGAAATTGGTTATAATTGAGGTCCTATTTAAAAGCCTTCCCTCTTTTCAATGTTCTTGAAACTTGCAGGGTATATTTATTGAAGATTGATCTCGGGATTTCAAATTTATAAAAAATTTTATGGAGCGGTTTTTTCAAAAATGCGAAATTTGTAGGGATGGACCAAATTGCGTGCAAAAACTGTAACAAAAGCAGCTGAATGCAAGTTAATAAAATTCTGCTTACTCACGATCGCCCAGAGCAATTCCCCTCTTTTTTTTAGGAAGTTTTCAATGGAATCAAACCACTATGAGATGAAGCCGCGTTTCCAAAGCTTATCATTTTCTTAAAAAATTAGCTAATTTTAATATTGTGTGGATAGCATGCTATTTCACTGTTTTTATGATGCTTAAAACTTCGTTTCAATATATTTCGAAAACGCTCTCATAGAATTTGTTCAAACTTTGCCATAATTGAGGCAATTACGGCGCGCGCATACTCCCTTAAGCGATTAAAAAAAAAAAACTCCTGGTACAGAGAAACACAAAGATAAACAAAAAACGTAATGGCGTCGTTACGTTGCCATGGCGACTTCGATTGCAATAAAACCCAGATCATAAGAAATTTTCATCTTTATATAATACAGTTGTGGTAATCTTTTTTCCATATCTTTACTCATGGCGTAATTAATGCTCAAACTTGGGAGGTATCCCCCCCTAAAAAATCCAGTCGAGCCACCTTAAACAGACATTTTTAGCACCCTTTCCGTGGGAAGTAGACTTTGGGCGCAATCTGTTTTTAGTGGTTTCAGAATGAGATATCTTGAAAATAACAACGAACGAGAGCGCTTTATCCTATTTCCAACACTGTGAACCGTAATCAAAAGTTTTTCTTCATCTTTTTGTGATAACTCATTTTACTGTTTACTTCCAAGGTAACAATAACAAAACTATCAGAAAATTTAGAAGAAACACCACTGGCTTTGAATTCACGTTGTTTTTTATATTGATTAAAAAAAACATTCTTTTAGGTGTGGAGACTGTAAAAACAATAAGGACAAAGTTTACTTCCTGCGAACATGTTTAACATCGGTTTTGGAGAAGGCATTCGTTTCTTTATTATTGATTTCGTTGGAGCAGCAAAAAAACCAACCAGAGCTCTTTCAATTAAAAATGCACTCAAAAAAATCGGTACAACATAAAAAACGTAAGATTATTACATCAACTACAAGTCTCGTTGAAAGCTTTTATAACGAATGCCGCAATTTTCTCCAAAATGAGGAAGTGTAGAAAAAGGCAATGGTGTTACCAAGACGCTACGACGACGACGACGATTTCGGAAAAGCTGACTTTTTTGGAAACTCTAATCTTTACCCTACATACTAGATAGAATATATGATTTCCTGCCTCGTCTGAGGGCATCTTTGTATAGTATTAGGTACGGTAACTGAAAAAGCGGGTCTCACCTTAAAGAAACTGCGCCCTGTTGACTGAACCAATCTAAACTTGAACAACCCTTAAATTTTGAATCTGCGCGCTTCCCGCGAAGAGTGTCAAGACCAAACAAAACATTAACGTAAAACACACTAAACAGGTTTTTGAGCCCACCGACCACCTTATATCGCGGTCTCAACAACTGACCAAAAAATATGTTAAATATCAACTGAGTTGATAAGATGAAATGATCACCATTAACTGAGACAAAAGTTAAGCTTTCGAGCTCTAGTCCCTCGTGAGTTAACCTTCGTGTGTTTACAGCTCATCTGAGCGTAACTATCAAACGTTTTATGAGATATAAGCAAAATTAAAGTAGTTTCGGCCGCCACGTTAGAGGGCAAGAGTTATGCCCTCTAACATGGTGGCCAATCATCAAGTCATACTACTTTGTTTCCTCTCAAATTTCGGGTGTAAAATAATTTTTATGTGCTTTGTCAATTTTTGGCATCAGCAAGATTACAACACATTGTTTAAAAGAAGCTTGGTCACGTGACCTCTTAGTGCAAGGGACCTATTTGAATTGTTCTTTTTAATAAGTAATGCTCCTTATGTTATATTCATGGACCATGAACGTGGCTTCAATTTACACCCCTGAACGTCCTTCAAGTAAAATTGCTAAGGCAATGGTATCTATAAAAACATAACTCTGAGTCAACCTGCCATCAGGGCAGAATTCTACCGCCGCTCTCACAGCAGTTCTCTTGCCCTCCCAGATTTTGTTTACTCAGCGAAACGAAAATAGTGCCTGATCGCAAGTTTATGATAATTTATACTGCATTTTTCCAGTCAAATCTTCCCTAGTGGGATCAGCGCAAGTTCTAAGTTTTAAATTGTGATGAAGGTAAAAGGTACTCAGCAGAGATGATCACTTTAGTGCAGGTCTTGCCTGCGTGAAATACTATAAACTTACCATCTCCAACGAACACCAGACAAAGTATCAGTGTAACCATTAAGAGCTTCATATTAATATTACTATCTGACGACAATGCCTGATACGTGATTAACCCTACGTTGATTTAAACGTAGATAGTTTAGTATCACGTTTTCGTGTTGGCAACATTAATAATTGCCATAAGTTATGATCAAAATGTAATTTGATTAAATGATTGATAGATGCGATCAACCTGAACTTTACTGTCGTTAATGTACTCAGTGAAAGTGAAACATAGATCATGCAGAGTTTTTGCAAATATGACTGGTCAATAAAAAAAAAAAGGGGAGGTCACGAGAAAGCAGAAATTCTGAAAGCCCTTCCTCCCCTTGCCCTTTGAAATCGTCCTATAGGGGCGTGTGTTCTTTTTAGATTTGCAGTTGCGTGTGTAGGCTCACTTTTCGCTCAACTAAAATGACCTTTACCTTTTTAAAGGAATTTTAATTTGTAATGCATCATTGAATGCGGCTTATACATTATAAATTCCGCAACTTGAAGAGATTATGCTTGCCGATGAACAAGCACACCGAGGTTGTAGTATGGATACATAAGAGCTGCGAACTAAAAGTTTACACCAATGGAGTTCAAGTGAAAATCAGTACCTTCTTTAACAAACGTATGTGTAATTAGGATGTTATTTACAAAAGAGGCACTGACGTAAATATGTGAAGGAATTGTTATTAATAAAGACTCAATTGTATGAAAATACGCAATACATTTGGTATTTAGCAATGTATGTAAAAATCACAAGGTGATAAACTGAAAGCCCCATCATAACAATTACGAACCTTTAATATATATAATATGTAATTATTTAGCTAGTAATTTAGTTTAATTTCTGCCAAACTTTGTTAAACCTTGCCATTCTTTAGAGGCTTCTTTTTGCTACCGACAACTAATAATAATTCTTGTTTTTAGCTGTGAACGAGTTTCCTAATTTATAAACTTAAGGCAAACTTTGTCAAGGTCTTTAGTCGTATGATGGAAAATTTTTTTCAAAACAATGATGGCCTTGTAGGTCAAGCGAACTTCGCCACGCGTGCATGCACAGTGTGTCTAAAATGTCTAAAACACGAAAACAACGAGCAATAATTATACTTTTCAAATGAAATACAGAAAGGACCTGCGAGTAAGAACAGGGCTTTTGAGATTTGTTAGGCTAAGATTTGCCAGTCAGGCCACTTCTATGCAAGAACCCTTTTAACCTAGAAATAATTTGAAACAGGTTCCTAGCTATTTTTTTTAATCTATGCAAAAATTCTTTTCATTGGGGCAAATAAGATATTAGTCAACATTCAGGATCCGGTTCCTTCTGTGAGTACCGGAGCACAGATTACGTAATACAAAAGAAACAAAAGACGGGAAACAAAACAACTCCAAATAAAGACTAATCCCAAGTGACCAAAAATACAAAGCTTTCCGGTACCTGCAGAAAGACCCCAGGATCCTCTTTGGAGACATAGGTGCCTTTATCACTCCAACTGTAATGATATGGTATGCAGATTTTAACCAATGATTGAAATAATTTCTATGTAAGCTTTTTGTTTTTGTTCTTCGGAAACTAATTAAAGATTACATTCTTGTAAGAACCTGTTTAGGCTAACTTGCTAACTTGTACTCGCAGGTTTTTACTGTATTGTCAAGGTTCTAGATTGGAACTCGAATCGAAGGAAACCCGCTATCACGTTGAACTGCCGCTACATTACATAACAACGCAGTTTTACGCGAAAGAATCTAGCGTAGAGTAAAAGCTTCATACTTCTATTGAGGTGTGCCTCAATGAAGACAAGGAAGTATACAGCTATTTCGAGAAAGGGTGTCTGAAAAAGTGCACGCGATAATCCCGAAAGGCATTGTGGGTAGTTTTGAGTTCACTGTTCTTCAAAGAAATTTGAAAGAATTGGCACGAAAGGCCATGAAAATGTGTTTGCGAGTGCTAACGGAAAGCAACAAAAGTAGGTTCGACAGCTACAGTCGTTAGGAACAGTGTGTCGATCATATCCCATATTACCTTTCGGGATTGTCGCGTGCACATTTTTTCCGACAACCTTTCTTGAAATAGCTATATACGGCACGAAACAGTGTATGGTCGGAGAGCAAGTTACAGTGATTTTACTTAAACCGTGAAACAGATATTAAACAAATAGTGAAAAATAGCCACAAATAAGCAAAAGAAGATGATGGAATTAGTGCATAATGGTGCCTAGTATTCTACTACCTATGTCACGGTTCAAGTAAAATCATTCCTATTTATATTCACGACTAAGAGACGGGAATGGGTGTGCAGCTCGAACTGTGGAGCCTGAGTGTTTAATGCCGACCAAATAACATACAAAGTTCAACACCATAACTAAAGAATAATATACAAATATTCCCAAATAAAAGTCACTCAGGCTAAACTATTCACGTGCGCCGCCTGATACGAAAACCCAAAAAACCCAATGGGAAAAAATTGGGAACGTATTCCCCAACCGATGCAGTAGCACAACCTGTGGGGGTTAAAGGTAAAAAAATCAATCGAAAGATGAGTAATATAAAATATATAAATAAAAGTTGATAATTCGAGAGCTGAGATGAACACATTACAAGTGTCAAAACCTTATATACCTAATAACAATAGAGTCAATTAACGCCATAGCGGCTCACGTGCGTTCATAACAATAGGAAAGTATTTACATTCTCTGTCACTGCCACTACGTTTAGCTCCGCCGAATGTAAATACATTTAGTTATTCATCGAAACTATAATGGCCAATCAATTGTTGGTTTTCACATGACGTCACTAAAATTCAAACTAAAAAACTATCGATCCTACCGAGATTTCACTTTCACGAGCAGCTAAAAACTAATTTTCACACAAAGTTTCGCTTCAAAGGGGTTCTTGGTTTTGTGATAGAGTAGGCTTGAATTTCTAAGCTTTTGCGTGACGCCGGCATTTACATCATGTGATGGCCAAGAGAGCTGTCATGTAGATTAAAAAAATGACTTATTTCAGGAAATTTTGCTATCTAAACAGTTCATGTATTAGAAAAAGTATTACTTTAATTTTTAAGTTTCTCGAAGCATAAATTCCCGCTTTTGTAGAAAAATTCGGTAAAAATGCTTCTGTTGGTTTCCGTCTGCCATGTTGGAGCTCCTCAAGGTGAGCACCAACATGGCGTCTCCATACAAATCTCTATAAGTTTGGGTAAAACATTTCTTCGGATATTTTGTATACGAAATATTGCTCTGACCTGAACCTTGGCGAGGGTCTTTGTATATGGACCTTCTTTCATTTCCCAGATTCTGGACTTTACCTATTGAACGGTTTTGATTTTTATTTTGATCTATTTTGAATGGCGAGACACTGAAAACCAGCAATAGGTAGTATTTAAGTCACATGTGCATGCACCTCTAGCTCCTCCCCGTGTGTGTGTGTGTGTGTGTGTGGGGGGGGGGGGGGGGGGGTGGGTGGGTACTTCCTTATAGGAGGCTAATGGGGATGTACCGCTGGATGGGGTCGCATTTTCACGACTGTTCCGACTATAATGGGGTCGCATTTGCAATAGAGTTACTAGAATGCGATCGCACATTCTCTGATTTTTGGGGAAAGGCAGTTATTCATATTTACGGTTAGCAAACGTACCATAATGTTTGTACTGTAGGTGAAAAGTGTGTTCGTCATTCACTATAAGGTAGATACACAAATAGAAAGTGACTAAGTTAAGATCGCGAAAATTACACATTTGCCCAAAAGTGACTAAGATGGGGTCTATAATTGGCCACAGAATAGACTACAATGGGATAGGGGCTCTGAGAGGCCAGCGGAACATACCCAGCAAAAATTAACTCAAATACCCCCCCCCCCCCCCCCCCCGGGCTTTAGCTGTAAAACTCCATACAATTTAACTGGGCTGATTAAATACTAAACTGTAACAACTTTTTATGCAAACTCCTACCCAGCGAATCAATATCCACTAACTTTTGATGCAGATCTCTTCTGTGTGACTGTCTTAATTCAACAAAATTTATGGATCGATCCGATACCGATCTGGGATTTACATTGGCTCGCCAACTTCAGCTCGCCATTGTAAACTCCTGCTTCGTCATATCTTATCTAATACTTAAATAACTCTCCCGCTCCGTCATGTCTTATCCAATACTTAAATCACTTATCTACCCTTAATAATTCGACGTGTATTAACATGTTGCCTTTTTGCTTGTTAAATTCCAGTACAACTTGCAACTTTTCCAATATACTAGGATTTAATCTCAAAGGTATTCCTTCCTTTCCAGTCTTTACTGTTTAATTAACGTTAGAGCACACAAGAGCTTGTTACAATTCATGACAATTGCTAACGTTCGGGATGAATGTCAAATACATGGACTACTCACTTCGTAGTTTTCTCTACAGCAGTTACTAGTTAGAGCTGCGATGGTAATCAGCATTCTCTCTATTCTATTCTATTCTATTCATTCTACTCTTTCATTTTTCCTTCTTCTGTTCATTCTATTCTCTCTTGTAATCAGCTATGATACTCCTAACCGACCGCAGCATGAACATCTGGTGCAAAATGGTTAACTCCTGCAAGAAAAAAAAGTACGATTGTAAATATATAATGGTAGAACCTATTTATCAAGATGGTGGCCATCTTCGGCGCAGACTTAGCCTGAGATCATGCCCTCTCCCTATTAACCCTTTGTCTCTCACGGGAAGAGGGCATGATACATTTCTTTGACGGATCACATGTAAAAATGCCGGATTCTGGACTTTTTTCTGATTGGATAGGAAACAATGCGAATGATTTGCGCCGTTTCGATTGGCCAAAATGCCGCCATCCGTTAGTTGTTGTTAATTGATTTCAGTCTGCATTTTTGCTTGCGTAATGCGGCAGTGAATACACACGCGAGTTCGTTATGAAATTTCTGCCGGCTCAGTTTTCTATTTTCTATTTTCCATCTCATCGCATACTAAAAATTCACCGATCATTTGAATGCAATTTGATACTGGCTACAAGTTACAGAAGCGACAAACGGGTTCACTTTTCAAATAATCAATTCATGAACGGAGTCTTGACCTGGCTTGACTGTAATTCTTCCTTCAGAAACCTTCGAATTATTCTGAGCGATCTTCGCTTTCACACCACCGTGTCAGTTCGTGAAATATGGTGCTTCAGCCTAATTTTTTTTCACTGCTTTCGGTACAGAACGAAGTCAACGAGCTTTAACCAGTAAATTCTTTATTATTTGTAGCTGTTAAATAAAGGTACGGCAGCTCCAGCTAGCAGTATTTCATCACAAAAACAACACATTTAAAATTTCTTTTTTAGGAAGCGCCATCTGAACATGGGCGAACTTAAAAATTTTCTTTTCCCTAAAATTGATTTCAAAAGAGACATTATTCGCGTCAAAATTTGATTCCCTTGTGGTAAACGCTTATTGTCTAATAACATGACAGGTCAAGCAGACGTTACATTATGCAAATTAGGGGGCGGTTGACGGCTTGTTAAATAAATGTATCAGGCGTTATTTTTTTCCCTCTCGAGCCAAAGAAGGAAAGAAGCAAAAAAAAAAAGAAAAAAAATAACGCCTGATCTAAGGTTAGCGCAGACTAATGTCTTAAGCTTGTTGGTCGGCGGGTGGTCACCCGGAGAGAGAAGGGCTATGGGTAAAAAGATTAAGATCGTGAGATCTTCCATTTCTCAGTCAGTCAGTTAAGGTAGATTTCCACTGTCGCGTAATTTTCACGTGCAATGAAGTGATGGCCATATTGGTGTTCCGTACCAAAGAGTTGAATTCTTTCTTTATGCACCACTTTATTTCTTTTGTTTCTTCAAACCAACATGAGTGCTAATCATGAGAGTGAAAAGGGCTATTACAAGCTAGAGGTCATTTGTTTGCTTGTTAGTTTGCTTTTTCCGATCTCGTGGTAGAACCTCTCCATCCTTACTTGGCCAGACCACTCAGCAGACTGACTACTATACAAAGGGCCTGCTTGTATTATAACAAGAAAAAAATCTGACTATGTACTAATAACAATCACTGGGCGCAATGTTCCTAACACCAAGAACTTTGACTTACCAGAGGTACGAACAGCAACCAGAAGTTCTTGGCAAGCTTTGCTTCAGGTTACACTTTCACTCCTTCCAAGAGAAGCCCGGCATGTTTTTTTTTTTTAATGTTCCTTGCATAAAGCGCTGACGTCACAAAACGTTGGTGGTAATATTACGAAAACAACTTCCGGTTGATGTCAGGACTATAGAAGTCAGAGCTCTATCCTTACAAGCCTGTGAAACAGTGTTTCCATGTAATACACTTAAACCCCGTTGAAACGGACACTGAGTGGGCCATAGAAAGTGTCCGTATTGACGGGGTGTCCTTAAGCGGGTTGGTTGAACTTTCTAAAGTTAAATAAACAAAATATAAAGGCTTTTTTTCCCCCAGGGAAGGTTTCCGTATCAAGAGGGTGTTCGTAAATTGGGTTAAACTGTATATCGAAACATAAGACAGGATATTTGCTCATAAACGGAGAAGGGAGTTGAAAATACTAGGCCCTCGGGGTCGGGTTTGAGGGGAGGGGGGAGGAAATAGTAGAGACGGGGGTCTCATTTGAGAGAAGGGAGTTTATTAAATTTGGCAAAGATGATGGTATCAGTTGTCAAAATGAACGAGGACACAAAGTGGAAATGTTCAAGCACATAATACTGGAGGTTATAAATTCAAAGATCAAAAAACTTCCAGCACTTGAATCAGAACCATACCCGATCTGTCCAACATGAAGTGTTACAGTCGTGATTAATCAATACAGTCTACCATTTAATAATAAGCAGGGGCGTAACTACCTGTACGCACGGTACGCACGTGCGTAGCTGAAAAAGTTGTGCACAAAAAAGATATAAAATGAATAATTAATAAAAAATAGAAAGTTAACTCTAAAAAAGGCAAAATATCTAAAGATAATTACGTTTAGAGCACAGTTTGCCTCAATTTATTCAACTATGTTTTCTTTTTTTGAAATTATTCCTTTTTTTCTAAAACAACGGACTTTTTTTTGCCTCTACACCCAAATTTCAGTTTCCGGAGAAACAAAGCAATTCATTAATGGACCGAATCTTGAATAACATATATATCTGACTTGTGAAAAGATGGCAAGCGTTTTTTTTGTTTGTTTTTTGAAAGTTGGTAATGAAGTGAATGGATGTTGCAATAAGAAGCCTGATTGAATTAAAAGTAGTTAAAAAAGAAAGAAAAGTTAATTTTACTCATAGAACTAATTTGCAATAATGATTTTTGTAAAAGTACAATTTACTTGAATATGTTCCCAGACTCAACTTGTATTTGCTTCTCTCACTTGCAACACCAAAAAAGTCGTATTCAGCGTAAGCTGTTTTTCCAGTCGTCTCTTCAAGATCCACATGAAGCCTGCTTCGTTCTTTTGTCAGGCGATGAATCTTGTCCAGTCCGAGCCAAAACTCACCATTCAGATTTCCAAAGCCCCGTTTGTAGTCATCCCAGCCGCGGTAGAAATCAACCGAACCGTCCAGTCTCTTTTGGAATACTGCCCATCCCCCACCGTCTGTCGTTTGGTCACAATACACATCGAAGGCACCTGCGTTGTCGGGGTCGATGGGATAGACACCGCTTTTCCGTTTACCAGTTTTGTAGAGTTCAGCACAATTCTTGTAAACTTTAAAGATATGATAAATATTTGCACAGTTTTTTTCAGGCACTATTTTCCGATAGTTTTACGTTTTGCCCTTTTGGGTTGTTCCACTCCTATCCCTCTCCTCTCCACAGTTTTCTCAACTGTCGTTGGAAGGTTGAGGAGAAAGAGGAATGAAAATGCACCATACCCTTTCTGTTATTTTTTCATTATTCCTATTTTTTATTGGAAAACCCAGTGGGAGCCTCTGAGGAGGAGAGAGAGCTTCTTATGTATCCTTTAGATGCGCAGTAATGATGCGCATTGTACGAATTTACGCAAACGGGGAGTTGGTTTGCATCTCCGGATCTAACTTGAAATGTTAATCCCCCACTATCTGACTCGAGGGTCAAGGTTGCTTCTTATAACTAAATGTAAAACGTGACTTTTTCTTTTCTTCGGTATTCGCAATTGCACGACTCGGAAGTTTATATAATATAAACGTGTAATATACACAATTTAAGAACATTTTTATACTTATACTGTAAAGTAAAATTAATTCAAGCAAATGAAACAACGTTTCTAGTCTTTTCTAAATTGTGGGAATACTATTTTTTGGATTATTGACGGATTTAAGCGCTGTGTATTTTGGATACTTACCAGCCGTTTTGTTTCCTTTTGAAGACCTGATCTCATCTCTCATTTCGCTTAATTCTTTAAGTACTCGATGAAGAAGTCCTTCTACTTTCTTGTCAGTCAATCCTGTGTTGAAATGACTGTTGTAGTAGGTGTTATATACAGGACACTTAGAATCAGTGTTAGAGCGCCGTACTGCCGAGTTGTTTGGTATCACGCTCGACTTGGTGACGCTTAACAAATCCATCAGAAGCAGCAGACTCAAAAGTAAACGGCAGTAAGCCATGTTCAACTTGTTCTCTTTCCCTAGATACTCAGATTTGAGCAGACAAGGAATTTATCTCTTTATTAGTAAATACTGCACAGTATACGCTCTCTGTTTCAGCGGTTTTCGCAAAGGTGCATGCTGGGAATGATGAATGTGAAATTTGCTCCAGACTCGCCCCCTGGGTCTTCTCGTATTCCAATATGGCGACGGTGTCACAATGATGTGGACATCCCAGCGTTTTGAGCATACAAAACAAAACACACTACTGAACGCATCTGTGATCTCATTAGAATGATTCTTGGCATGAACAATTTTTCCTTTAACAATGAAAATTTCTTGCAAATTCACGGAACTGCAATGGGAACTCGTATGGCACCCTCGTACGCAAACCTATTCAAGGGCAAATTTGAACAACACACAATCGACAACGCCCCCTTCAAGCCCTTAACCTGGCATAGATTCATTGACGACATCTTCATGGTTTGGACAGAAGGAGAGGAAAAACTCAAAACCTTCATCGAATACTTAAATTTTATTCATTCTAACATCAAATTTACCCATGAATATTCAGTTTTTTTACATCAGTCACTACCCTTCCTGGATGTACAGGTACACCCCAGCAACAACCAAATCCACACAGATCTGAACATAAAACCCACTGACAAACATCAGTACCTTCTCAAGTCTTCCTGTCACCCTAACCACACCAAGAAAACTATCCCATTCAGCCTCCTTCTTCGAATACGCCGTATATGCTCCACCGACCACTTTTTTGATCAACGCAGCAAAGAACTTGTTAATTATCTGATGAAACGTGGATATAGTCGTCTCTCCCTAAAAAGAGCCATAACCAGAGTCCGCGCCATCCCACGCCATGAAACACTCAACATTCAAGCAACAGGAACACACAAATTCCACAGCAGATCGCACGCCATTTGTTATTACCTTCAACCCCGCTCTTTATAAAGTTTCTTCGGTTCTAAAGAAACACCTTAACATTCTTCAGTCCCAGTCCCCTAACTGCAAAGACACCTTCCCTGTACCGCCCGTTATTGCTTATAGACGTCACGCAAGCCTTCGCGACCTTTTGGTACACTCCACGCTACACAACAACACACCTCACGCGCAACAACCTGCCGGAGTTTACAAATGCAACCATCCACGCTGTCTCACCTGTCCTTTTCTCCAGGAAGGCCAAACAAATTACATTTTTACCGCAACTAATGGGCAAAGAAAAACCATTGACCACTTATCCTGCAAATCAAAAAATCTTATCTACTTAACTCAATGCAACAAATGTAAATGCCAGTACATCGGAGAGACCAAACGCCAACTAAATGAACGTTTTGGAGAACACCGCCGATCCATCCTGAACCACCAACAACTCAGTGATCCCACTCCTGTCTCCTTACATTTTAATCAAGCTGAACATTCAATCAACGATGTCATTCTAATCCCACTTGAACTCATACGCAGCAACCAAGATGCAGTGATGCAGTTAGATCCCCTAAATGTACGTAACTATTTACAGATACCATATATAGAGGATATTACATGGCCGCGCGGAGATACGATTGGAAATTTATCTTCAAGTGTTGAAAAATATTTCACGAGTGAACGCTATAAACACTAATGAAATACCAAACCATTTCACTTTAATAGTTTTTTGATGTGAAACGCGCGATTTATTATGTAGCCATAGCAAAGGTGATATTTTCACATGTGAAGATAACATGTTATTTTCATATGCGAAGATATAAAGTTTTCACGCGAAAGCTCACCTGGTATTTCATTGGTGTTTATATAATAAAGGTTTTTATTACATTTAGTAAAAAATAGGTAACTGAGAACAAATCCAAGCAAAAATGACCAAAAAGCCCGGGGTCAAATCATGGGACATAGGACTTAAGTTCGAGTTGATGGGAAAGTTCGAGTTACCGGGATTCTACTGTAGTATAGCCTGAGCTCAATGAAAAAAATCAAATCAGACGTTCTTTTAAGAACGCCGAATTTCGGCTCCTGAAATAACTGAAATTGTCCACCTCCCTCCATTCTTGCTTCCTGTTTTTTGAGTCCGATTTTGAAGTTATCAGTGCAATATATTCCCTGTAATCAAAACGTCATTTCCGTTTTTAGGTTTTAATTTTCCAGGGAGAACTAGAAAAACATGCGAAAGGACCATTTCCTTGGTCCCAGTCCGCACCAAAGATCCTGACCGTAATACAGCGAATGAGTCAGTGCTCCATTGGGCCATTTACAGCTAATCATTCCAGTGTTACAAAACCAACATGCTTGAGAACTAGGGACGCAATGGATCAAAAGAAAACAAGGAAAGAAATAGCCATTTTATGATGTAAGCCTTTTTGTCTTAAAATTTTCCCGGTGAATGATTAGTTGCAAAGGGCTCTCTTGCCTTGAGAATTCAGTTAAAGCATTATTGCCATTCAAGAGGTTATGGGGAGGGTGAAATATGTTCTCGCAAGGAAAAATTAAATGAAGAAATTTACAAGGGAGATGTGAACGAAAAAAATTCATGCAGCTCGAAAAGATTCCAGTCCCGCCGTTGAACTTTTCCTATGGTCTGCACCGCGAATTAAGTCGTTAACTAGGCTACTAACAGTAACTAAATATATATTGTTCGTACATCGTCGTATCGATTATATGAAAGCAGAAAATAGAACAAGGATTAGCTCTAGGTATCAACTGGTTTGACCTTCATCTCAGCTCGTCTAGCGGAGTATTTGGAGCCCTTCCAGTGATGCCAGTTGACGCCTTCATATGCGTTAGAGTGCGGCCCGAGGAGATAAAGGCCGTTCAAGTCTGAAAGGAGGCACCCTCGGAACTACCAGGCTCCCTTGTACAGTGTGGCGCAGTTGCTGGAACTAAGGTCGTTGTCACGATCTTTGGTGGTGAAAGCCATGCCACGATGAACTGAAAGCGAGTCACCGGCTGTACCTAAAGAAAAAAATATTCAATTGATGAAGTATTGCAAGCAGAGACACTTCGATTATTTCATTTTTACTTAACCTCCCTGATGTTTTCTACGGGAAGCTGATGTTCAACCCCTTACCTTTAACATAATTCTTATGACAGAAAAGGAATCTCGTTCGTATACCATCCATTGAAAAATGGAACTCCTTTAACAAACCTTCATAATAAGAATGGTCGTTAATTTATGTTTTCATTACGGTGCTATGCTTTTTGCAAGAGCCACCTTAAAACAACTTACCAAAATATGTTCCAAGACTCAGCTTGTATTTGCTTCTCTCACTTGCAACACTAAAAAAGTCGTATTCAGCGTAAGCTGTTTTTCCAGTCGTCCCTTCAAGATCCACGTGAAGCCTGCTTCGATTTTTAGTCAGGCGATGAATCTTGTCCAGTCCGAGCCAAAATTCACCATTCAGATTTCCAAAGCTTCGTTTGTAGTCATCCCAGCCGCGGTAGAAATCAGCCGAGCCGTCCAGTCTCTTTTGGAACACTGTCCATCCCCCACCGACCGTTTTTTGGTCACAATACACGTCGAAGGCACCTGTGTTGTCGGGGTTGATTGTATAGACCCCGCTGTTTCGTTTGCCAGCTTTGTGGAGCTCAGCACAGTTCTTGTAAACTGCAAAGGATGAAATTATCATTTGTATCGTTTTTTACAAGACGAGCCATCAACTGTTCGTTTAGTTATTGAGAACCATAGGCCTTGTTATTCTTGAGTTGCGCAATACGAATGGGCATTAAACAATCAGTCGAAAGGAATTGTCAACCGCGGATTTAAAAGCTTTATTGAAATTTTAATCTTCTGTTAATATAACTGAAACGAAGGAAAAAGTTTTATCTTGTGCTTTGAACTAGTAAGACGTGACTTTTGGCATTGCTCGGCGGCATTTGCATCGATTCGCAGCTGCATGCATATGGTTAGAAGTCTACTAAACAACTTAAATTTTCTAACTGGGGGAATAAGATAAACTATTTCAATCTCTTTTTTTCTAGAGGATATGAACAAGCAGCAAGTAATTCAATTACCATATATTTTGTACGTACCGATTGTTTTGTTGCCTTTGAAAATCTTGATTTCCTCTCTCATCTCACTCAACTCATTCCGAACGCGATGAAGCAGAGCTTCCATTTTCTTGTTCGAGCCTGTATTTAAAGGGCTGTTGTAGTAGTTGTAATTATAATTCGTATTGTAGGAATGACATTTAGAATCCGCATCTGCCCTGCGCACTGTCGAGTTGCCTGGTAATGCATTCGACTTGGCAACGCTTAATAAAGAAAGAATCGAAAGTAAACGGCGGTACACCATGATCAGCGTCGTTTTCTTTCTCCCTCGAGAATCAGCTTTTCAATGACGAGAAAGTTTATCGCTTTATCACTAAATAGTGTATAGTACATGCACTCTCTGTTTCAACGGTTTCCGGAAAAATGCATGCTATGTACTGTAGTGCTCCCTATATGTGTATTCTTTTACAGTATATGTCAGTTCTTTTGGCCACGTACCAAATCCGGGGCTTTCTATACCATGTTAAAATCAACAAACCGTCACATGCTACAATTTTAGCCACACTGGTGAGCAAACAATGCAGTACTCCCTGAACATAAATTAACATTTTAGAAGAAACATGCACTCCTCTTCCTGGTTCACTTCATTGTTTTCTCGCCAGCGTGACTATCAGTTCTACCCCGTGACCTTAGCTGTGTTATATAAGGCATATGTCGTTTGAGAACAAGAAAATCTGAAACTGGCTCCCGTTGAGTCTACTGAAGGGCGAGAGAAGTAGAGAACAATAGGTTATCAACAAATCTATTCCAGGGGCTACTGAGAACTACCAGACTGGAAGAAAAACATCCCCGGGGGGGGGGGGGGGGGTGCCAAACCAATGTTTGGGTAGAGGTGAAACCCTGCCGCTGTTTAGGACAAAAAAAAATCCTAAAATACAAACCCGGCCTGTTAAAGACAACACCCTTAAATTCATTTCTTGACTTATACTTAGGGCAGAGGACGCGTCGCCATATTTTAAAGCCATTTACAGTCATTTCCTTCGTACCCTTTGGAGTACAAACAAATTTCGTCCAGCAGACCAAATCAGTCAGTCATGCAGGTATTACCCTGTTTATAATCAGTACAGACTTGCAAAAAATTATATACCCTATTTAAGGCAGAGTAGACTTCCGATTTAATATGGCGCAGGACAAAGATCTTTGGCGACTTATTCGCTCTCTTGGCCGCTTCGCGGCCTAGAAGGTCGCTCCGCTCGCTAAAAAAAAACTCGTAACGTCGTAACGTTGACTTGTGGTAAGTCTAGCCCCAATATTATAATTAAGATTCTCTTTTCTCACCTAACAGCGTTTCTCATAGAAGTAGTGAGGAGAATACGGACTGTTTTGCAGTCTAACCTTAAGAGTGCTGACAGTTTATCTCCTATCTGGAAGGCCGTTCTTACCCAAATTACCCAATTACTAAGTGATTAGAAACATATAGCAACCACCAGCACTACATGTGTACTAGCGCTACAAGAACTTTACGTATAGTTTGTAGTTATCACTTTACTTTCTTAACAATTGATCTTAACAAGGAAAACATTGCGCTATACGGAACTCTTTTGCACACCATTTGGTTTCCGTTCTGAGGATAAACTAACCTGTGACCATCAAGCGTTCTTTCTTGGCCTGATCACTGGTTAAGGAGAAATATAGCTGCCGATTTCAAATTTCAGTACTACAGAATTAGGAAGAGTACATGCGGATGGATTTTAAAGAGGAATCACTCAACTTACAACAGCTAGAATTAACCTAACATGCATTTACGATAGTCATATTCACAATAAAAAGCAGAATTCAAGCAAACCTTTTAAAAGGTCGGCGGTCTACTAATTCAAGGCCATGCGCATTTATAGACTAAAGAGAGCATGAAGATTGTAAGTTACGATGTTCGTGTTTTTGACGTTTCGTTTACACATTAAGCCATCCACGTGTCACACACTTACCACTTCATACCAAACAGCCATTATCAAACGATAACGACCAGAACATGACAGTTTTGAGTCATTACTGACAACTCTTTTTCTTTTGTCTTTTATCATTATTATTATTATTATTATTATTATTATTATTATTATTTTCATATTTTATTTTTCGAAATGTGCACACATACGGAGCGGATATTCAATACGAGAGAAAAAGTACTCTTAAAGATGTTTAAAATAGACCAGTTTATGAAAACGCTGTCAAATGATAAACTATATCCTGGGAGTTCCTCCTTTCGATGGCTCCTAGCTCCTTTCATTTTTGAACCAGAGGTATTCATTATTTTGATTGAAGTCAACGGTTTGTATTAAGCAGTAGCTCCGCTTTTAGGTATGACTGATTACTTACTCTAAGTAACTTAATCAAAATACACCCGTTCACTGATCCCGACAGTGAGAGTCACTGAGCTACCAAATCAAGTGCGCCCATGTATTGTAACGACTAAATCAAAGCTTCAGAAGAACTCAAAAAGCAGAAAAAGGCAGCTCTATGTGTTAACTGGTTTGATTTTCATTTCAGCTCGTTTAGCGGAGTAGCTGTCGCCCTTCCATTGATACCAGTTGACACCCTCCCATGACGTAGAGTGTGTCCCGTGATGATAGAGGCCGTTTAAAGTTGAAGCAACACAGGATTTATACCACCAAGCTCCCTTGCTGATTATGGCACAGCTGTTGTCGGATCTAAGATCGTTGTCGCGATCTTTGGTGGAGAACGCAATTCCACGATGATATGAAAGCGAGTCACCCGCAGTTCCTAGAATAGAAGATTCGTGCTACATTAATATTTTATTGAAGTGAGAAGAGAATTACAACTCTCTCATTGTTACTGCCGATTGCCACATCCCGGAGAGAGTAATTCGCAGGTTCCAGGTTGTTCCACTTAGTTAAGTTATCTTTTTAAATTGTACTCTTTTATTATTCCACTGAAGTAATAGAAACAATAACAATAGAATATTTGAAATCCAACTCTAATAAGCGTGTCTGATCTTCAAGATCTACAACCCCTGGGGGTTTTTATACGGGGGAGGGGCGAGGTTGGTAGGGCTGTTGGCAAACTTGTGAAAACTTGGAAACTGGTTAACCTGTGCACATTATTTTATAGTAAACTTCAAACGCTAGTCTGTTATACTGAACACATTCATATGTCAGCTGCCAGTGACCAGTCCGGTGTCAGGGAACAAAGTGTCCCACTTTAGCACTTTTGACATCTTCATTAACGCTCACAGACAACTTTTACAACTAATTTTAAACTTGTGCTAAGGAAAGAGAGGTCTAACGAACCGTGCCGAAGAATCATGTACCTTTCTGGCCACGAAATCAACGTTTCCAGTTCCACTAATGACCAGTTTTTCCTTCAAAATAATTTAAACTAAATTATCCTAGTTATCGAACTTTTCCCATAGAAGTAAGTCTAAAAATAACCTGCAAAGTTAAAGAAGTGAAAGAGGAGGCGAAGAGAAATGTATGATTCAAGGGAATAATGTCACAAATTACGAAATTTCTCTTCTACATGAATTTTTTGAATGGGTCAAATCCAAAGCTGTTCTTTTTTAGGCTATAATTTTTGGAAGACCTCTCGACCGTTATAGAGTGGAAGTAGTTTAAATCCATAATAATAATAATTATAATAATAATAATAATAATTATATATAATAATTATATGTTTGTATGGTGCTAGGCTTTACGTATTACCCGAATATGTTCCAAGACTCAACTTGTATTTGCTTCTCTCACTTGCAACACCAAAAAAGTCGTATTCAGCGTAAGCTGTTTTTCCAGTCGTCTCTTCAAGATCCACATGAAGCCTGCTTCGTTCTTTTGTCAGGCGATGAATCTTGTCCAGTCCAAGCCAAAACTCACCGTTCAGATTTCCAAAGCCTCGTTTGTAGTCATCCCAGCCGCGATAGAAATCAACCGAGCCGTCCAGTCTCTTTTGGAACACTGTCCACCCCCCACCGGCTGTCGTTTGGTCACAGTACACGTCGAAGGCACCGGTGTTGTCGGGCTTGATTGTATAGACACCGCTGTTCCGTTTACCAGCTTTGAAGAGTTCAGCACAGTTCTTATAAACTGCAAAGGATGAAATATTAATTGTATCGTTTTCACAGAAAGGCTATCAAAGTTTAAGATTCTTTTAGCAATGCGAACTTATACAGGCTTTTGCTGCGTTCCCCTCATATTTTTTAGGTGCGCAATGAGGGTTGAGCGCCGCGAACGGGAGATGTTTTGTAACCTCCGATCCATTGCAAAGTTAAGATCTGTCGCTAATATAACAGACACGAACGACAGGATTGTATTTTGATATAAGACGTGATTTCTTCTTTTGCTCGGCATTCGTATCGATTCGCAGCTGCGTGATTAGAAGTCTTCATTACTGGGCTGCCTTTGCCAAGCCCAGTTATAAAATGGGATTCGGTTGTCCTTCGGTTATGACTAGAATGGATACCTCAAAATCAGGTTGGACACCTTATGTTTATTACAGAACGCTATGATCTACTCCACGCTATGCGAATTTAAAAAGTGGGGAAATCAGAGTAAAAGACAATTGTGCAAGGAAAAGAGTTGGATACAGGGTTTAGCACCGAAGTACAGTGATTAGGGTTAAGCCCTGTTTTAAAAACGGTTAGCTTTCAATAATGTAATGATCAACGCCATGTAAAGTACGTTAAAATTAACCGGTCTGGGCAGTTAGCCCTTGATGGTGTAGTGGATACGAATGTGGATTATGTATCAAATTACACGGGTTCAAGTCCTACGAACTACCTATTGTTTTCTTCTGTTTTCTTTCTTTTGTTATTCACTACTTTAAGTTATAAGACTCCTATCATGTATGTTGAGCGAAGATGATAATCTGACTTTGGGGTATCCATTCTAATCACAACCTTTTTCCTTCTGGCACAAATCGCACTCTGGCGTGTTCAGCGCGTGCGCAAGGTATACGTGTATGCGTTGAATGCGTAGAATAGATCAGCGGACTTCAGCAGAGTACGTTCCGAAGAGCTCGACGCGACTCAAAGCTATTAGCAACGTAACCTATCTTCGGTGGAAGCATGATGGAAACATCCGAATGTAAACGCTGTTGATGGTTAGCATGATGTAAGTTCAGGGAACTGTGCACGCGATCTCTTGTAGGTTAAAATGTGTTTTAATAAGACTCAATAGTACTTGGCAAACGTTCAAATCAATTAATTCAAAACACAACAAACTAACGCATGTTGTAACATAGCCCACAGTAAAAGATGGCAAGAGTACAATTTGGAAGTGGTATAATTCATGAACTATACTATGCGAGAGACCCATTTAAAAGCGAACTCTTCCGAGTGAATCAGTGAAAGATTCCGGCAATTCTACTTTTTTACAAAAAGGTCGACTCTGCTAGTTAAAAAAACAGAAACAATAAGTTTCTGCATTCATTTTCCGTAGAACAAAATGCAAAATTGTTACATTTTTTGTCTATGCTTGTGGTTTAGGTTAAAAATTAAGGGTACCTTTATTTGAAAAAGAAGTCAGGTATTTTTAGCTTTCGATTGAATGATATTTTGACATCAATATTGTACGCTTTTCATCCATTTCTCACTTTACCAAACGATGTTTTAAAGCGCAAAAGAGGTACCTATTTTCTCGGTTTCAAGCGATCTCATGAAAGGCGCAAAAAAGTACCTTTTTTGCAGTTGGAAGTGATGTTGTTAAAAGTGCGAGAAAAGTATCTTTATAAAAATATAAAATAGAGTTTTCAAGCTTTTGGGAATCCACTTAAAATCCTACTGATTGATGTCAACCGTTAGCACCTCTTGAGCTTCAATGAACGAAGCACAAACTTGTTTTAGGGGATTCTAGGTGATCCTGTTAAAACTGAAATGGTCTACAAGGGGAATCAGCGGAGTAAAGCCATTAACAGTAAAAATGCCACTATACATGTACCTTTTGACACTCCCTTAATAAATACTAAAGTAAGCCTGAACAGCTTTCCTCTTCTTAGACTTCTGTAAAGTTTGCCGGCATTTTTTTCGAAAACTTTGGTGAAATTTCCCGCAATTTTTTTTTCAGAGAATAGATTCAAATGCCACTGTTTAGACAATTGTCTTTTGGTGTATTAAACCATTAGCATGCATTCTTGTTGTTTTAACACTTATACATATCATCATCGCATCATCGCGCATTTTAGTGAATTCTTTTAGGTTGAGCATCTTATTCGAAAAAATGGAGCATTAAGGTACAGCATTTTAGCGAGGAAACAAAAAAGCATTTTAAATGCACAAGAGCCTGGCCGGGCTTCTCTTCAGGTTACTTATAACTGACACCTGTTATTCATTGATAACCACTGAACCAGTGACAATGCTTCCAGCTTCACTCCGATACACTGATCAACATGGCTCACACCCATGCCAAAATCAAACACGAGGAATATATTTTAAAACTGCGACCTGACACTGTTACAGTGTCAAGAATTAGTGAAAGATTCCGGCAATTCTACCTTTTTACAGAAACGTCAACTCTGCTAGTTAAAAGCAGCAGAAAAACTAAGTTTCTGCATTCATTTTCCGTAGAACAAAATGCAAAATTGTTACCTTTTTTGTCTATGCTTGTCGTTTAGGTTAAAAGTTAAGAAAAGGTACCTTTTTTTGAAAAAGAAGTCCGTTATTTTCAGCTTTCGAGTGAATGATATTTTGAGTCAATATTGTCCGCTTTTCATCCAGTTCTCACTTTACCAAAGGAAATTTGAAAGCGCAAGAGAGGTACCATTTTTCGGTTTCAAGCGATCTCAGGAAAGGCGCAAAAAGCTACCTTTTTGCAGTTGGAAACGATGTTCTCTAAAGCGCGAAAAAAGTACCTTTTGGCTGCTGGAAGTGATATTCTCAAAAGCGCGAAAAAGGTCTCTTTGAAATCTTTAAAAATGTAAAATAGTGTTTTCAAGCCATGGGAAGCCATTTAGAATACTACTAATTGACAGATGGCAACCGTTTGATGTCATTTTATGAATTTTTTTTTGTCTGAATTTACTAATCCACTAGTCAAGAGATAAATCAATTTGTTGGCCAAGTTTGAAAACTGAGCTTGACACTGTTAGTAACAGTGTCAGTAGTTTTAAAATATATTCTTCTTGCTTGATTTTGGCATGGGTGTGAGCCATCTTGATCAGTGTCGGAGAGAAGCTGGAAGAATTGTCACTGGTTCAGTGGTTATCAATGAATGACAGGTGTCAGTTAGAAGTAACCTGAAGAGAAGCGGGGCCAGGCTCTTGTGCATTTAAAATACTTTACCTTAATGCTCCATTTTTTGAATAACATGCTCGCCCTAAAAAAATTCACTAAAATGCGCGAGGATGATACGTATAAGTGTTAAAACAACAAGAATGTATGCTTATGGATTTAATACACCAAAAGGCAATTGTTAAACAGTGGCATTTGAATTTTTTTTTATTTTGACTTTTGAGAGTTTATTTTATTTTTGAAAATTTCTAATTTTCATTTTCACTGAGAAAGAAATTCCAGGAAATTCCACCAAAGTTCTAAAAAAAAATAGGGTGTCAAAGGTACATGTATGGTAACGTGGCAATTTTACTGTTAATAGCTTTACTTTGGCCTGTAGCTCAAAAAGCTCCTGAAGTTATATAATTTATATTATAGCAAACAAAAATAACCCCAAGACTAATTAAAAAAGTCCCTAATAACCCTTCTGGAGGGTTATTAGAGACAAAACAAGACAGGTATTAATAAATGACCCGCTCAGTTTAGACTTAAAGGAAAAGAAAATGAACACCTTTGCTTTACATATAGGACTTCTTTAGTTTAGGTTAAAGTATTTGCTCCACGCTTACAATTGCGCTTGCTCATGAGCTTCTCTTCTTTCAACTAGTTTTAAAGTACCAGAAGTTGTTACATTTTTAGGAGCCATTCTATCCATTTGGCTGGTGGCCAGTATTTTCGGATTTCTTCTCGTTTTTCACTTTTGAACTTGGCTAAAGCAAGCAAGGTTAAATGTTTTACTCCACTGATTCCCCTTGCAGACCATTTCCATTTTAACTGCATCGTTTATTGAAGCTCAAGAAGTGCCAACGGTTGACATCTGTCCATCAGTAGGATTTTTAATGGCTTCCCAAAAGCTTGAAAACACTTTTTTATATTTTTAAAAAGGTTCTTTTCTCGCACTTTTAAAATCACTTCCAACTGCAAAAAAGGTACCTTTTCGCGCTTTTGAAAACATCACTTCTAACTGCAGAAAAAGTACCTTATTGCGCCTTTCATGAGATCGCTTGAAACCGAAAAAAAAAGGTACCTCTTTTGCGCTTTAAAACATCGTTTGGTAAAGAGAGAAATGGATGAAGGGCAGACAATATTGACGTCAAAATATCATTCAATCGAAAGCTGAAAATACCTGACTTCTTTTTCAAAAAAAGGTACCTTTTCTTAACTTTTAACCTAAACGACAAGCATAGACAAAAAAGGCAACAAATTTGCATTTTGTTCTACGGAAAATGAATGCAGAAACTTAGTTTTTCTGCTGTTTTTAACTAGCAGAGTTGACCTTTTTGTTAACGAGTAGAATTGCCGGAATCTTTCACTGATGGAAACCTTGTACAGCAAGTGAGCTACCTACAGAGTTAGAAGCGCTAAAAGAATCACCCGAATTAACTGTTAAACTGAAACTGTTCGGTACGTAAACACTACGAGCAACAGGATCAGTGAAATTCAACAGTGTTTTTGATCAACACAACAGCCTTATGGAAGAATTCAGTACCTCAATAGCCAGCTTTTACATTTAATTTTTGTTTCTTGATTTCATTGTTTTTATCATCATTTATGCAATTATTGTAATCGCGTATTCAGTAATCAATCTTCTAATGCCGTATGTAGATGTTTATACAGAGGCTGTTGTTATTTTAATATGCATAAAACAAATCAATTGACCGGAAAGGTTTACAACGATTCCGGGGTAACAATAAAGGTGAAAGACGATATAAGATCTTGCCATGCAAAGTATGTTTTCTTGCTAGTCCTTTTGAGCCTTTTTACTGACCGAAATGAAGCATTTTCCTACCCTTTCATACACTTCAGCCAGTGAAATCTCTACTCTTTTGCATACCTGAAGCCTAAAAAAGGTACCCCTTTCGCGCGGAGCCTCCCCATATAGGTCATTATGTGGAGTGTCCCCGGGATAAAAAGCGCCATCAGGAACCAATTCCTGGCGCCATATATGACCTCCGGATCGAATGAACACTCTTATCTTATGCACACGCCAGCCTGTTTACAGACGTCTCTTCTACGATAGTTCAAAAAATTGAATGAGTTCATTTTCATCCAGTGGGTTTGCAGTGTATAAAAATACTACTGATAAAAAACTAAAATTTTTGCGGGTCCTAATTTTTACGATTTTTGCGGTGATTTTTTCAGCGATCCGCAAAAATAATTCCCCCCCCCCCCCCCCCCAAAAAAAAAAAAAAAAAAAATTAACGAAAACATTTTTCCCGCAAAAATTTACTGTAGAGTAAAAATTACTAAACAAAAATGCAGCACTAAGAATTCGTGTCTGTTCAATTACAATTCGCCTCTTCAATTCAGAAACAAAACGGTATTTAATGAATTGGTTTTACATAATGTACGCATACCTTAGTAGTTTGAAAATCTGTATTTCCATTACACCCTGATTGCAAGTACTTAACAAGCTGAACAAGAACGAAAATATTGTCAATGCTGGATACTGGGTACTTTTTGAACAATAATTCTCAGCAAGAAAAACCAATGTGTTCTAGTGTCGTGAATGCCGTAGGGCCGTTCTCCACGATATCACAGTTTTAAGGGAAAACATGGTTTATTTCACAGCTTCAATCCTCACAGTACAATGGCTCGCTCACACACGACACGAAATCGTGACTTTATTGAATCTATAAGCTTTACTTTTTAATCCGATCTGTCAGCAAGTTCTCTTTCTCTCAGTTATGTTGTTAATTTAATTGAATACTTCGAATGTTTAACCCCGCAATCAGTAAAATCTGACCGACGAGGGAAACTATTAATAACAAAGTTTAAAAGGAGTAAAATCACGCCATCTCGCAATCACGCTACACTCTTGCTTCATAAAGCCAAGTCGCAAAAATTAGTTTCCGCGAAACAGAAAAAATGCCCAATCCGCAAAAATAAACAACCGCAAAAATTTCTTGCCACACGGTACACCCACCTAGCTTGCTTTGTATCGATCATCAATTATCATTTTCATTTATTTATAGTTTTAGTTCAACTGAACAGTTTAACGAGACCGATAGGCTGGGGTGGTGTCCGGCATGGAATGGGTTTAGCAGGCTTACTTCTTCCTTTCATACGCTGTCAGCTATCTGCTGTGGTAAACTTCTCGTTTTCATGCAATAAATAATTTCCGTCCAGTCTATAGGTTTTATGGCAGCCCAGTATACACCCTTCTGGTGTCTAATTTGAAATACAAAGCACAGTTTTTCATCTTAGAGACATTTTTTCAAGGGATAGGTATTATGAGGGTCTATTATGACAAGGAAATTAAACTGGGAGAATATGATGAGATGTTTTTCTTGTTTAAATTAGCAGATATAAATAACCACCAAGTAATTCAAATAATATATTTTGTACTTACCGATCGTTTTGTTTCCTTTAA
>JBBMOI010000018.1:8145000-8187500 GCA_038088405.1 Porites divaricata | reverse complement strand
ATTTGTCCTTCTGTGCCTCCTTGAATGTGTTTGTTGTTTTATTTATACCTTCTTTTAATATTTTCTTTATCTTTTACTTCATTTGACAAAGCCCCTGCAACTCTTTATACTCTAATGTCCAAACGACTTTAAACTCTGAGGAGAAAATTTAAAATTCTTAAACAGTTTGAAGCCTGGGTCTAATAGGGTTACCTTTGGAGAATGATTTATTGCATGGTTACTTCTTAGGCCCAGATTATGGAGCTGAATCAAAATTTCGCACACATAAATCACCCACCGTACTTAACATTTTAAAGTGTAAATATTGTGTTAATAAGTCTTGTGATATGTCACGAGACCATTTTGCTAAGAATCTTAAAACATTTTCAAATTGATGACGGTTTTAAGAAAAGAAATCGAGCAATAAAATTTTTCTCAGTCATATTCAATAATTCTAATACTTCACGTTTGGAATGACCATCCACCGCACTTCAATAAAAAAAAAAATTATAATCGTAATCGATCGTAATCTGCAGGCAGGGTGTTCAACCTTTTTTACTGTCCAAGTTACAGATAGTTACTGTTAATTACTATGTAACTTTATTACTTTGAAAGGTTTGAACCCGTTGAGAGTTATCGTCTGGGTAAACGTAGTCCTGAATAGAACTCTTGTTACAGTGACTGACGTTTCGCAACCTGTGCCGGTAGTCATCTTCAGAGGGATTTGATTAAGTATAGGATAAGACAGGTAACGATAAATTATAGCAAGGAAAAAGCTCGACAAAGAAGGCAACAGATATCTAATATTGAAAACTCTCGCAAAGCCTTGGAGGAAAAGTGCGGTGATAACGCTACTACCGAGAATATTGAACAACTTGAAATTTTGAAATTGGAACATGAAAATATTTATGAGGAATTATCGAAGGGAGCAATCATTCGCTCGAAGGCAACTTGGTATGAAAAGGGAGAGAAAAGTAACAAATATTTCTTAAATGTAGAATCTCATCGGAAGGCTAAAAGTTCAGTTCGTAAGGTTTTTAGCGAAGAAGAATTGTTAGTCACTGACCCTAAAAAGATTTTGGGGGTTATTGAACGCTTTTATTCTGGTCTGTATAAGAAGGACGATCTAGAACCTTCTGAAAATCTGATGAATACTTTTTTGGAAAATCCGTTCATGCCTCGTCTCTCTGTTGACGATTCTCAAGTGTGTGAAGGGAAGTTATCAATTGAAGAATGTGTGAAAAGCCTCAGTTCTTTCGAACCCAATAAATCTCCAGGTAACGATGGGTTAACAGTTGAATTTTACAAATTGTTTTGGAACATAGTTGGGGAATTACTGGTAGCCAGCCTCAACTACTCTTATGACGTTGGAGAATTATCAAACTCGCAAAAGAAAGCAATTATAATATTATTGGGAAAAAATGATAAGGATAAAAGAAACATATCTAACTGGAGACCAATATCTCTGATCAATGTCGATGTTAAAATAGGATCGAAGGCGATCGCTAAAAGATTGGAATGGGTCCTGCCTAGTATTCTACATTTTAATCAATGTGCATATGTTAAAGGCAGGACTATTTTTGATGCTGTTAGAACAGTAGAAGACATCTTAGAGTACACTGAGAGATTTAAAATTAACGGAAGATTGATAGCTATAGATTTTAAAAAGGCTTTTGATTCTATAAGTAGAGAATTTCTTTTTCGTACCCTATCTGCTGCTCGTTTTGGCTCTTCTTTTATCCAATGGATTCACACTTTTTATAATAATATTTCCAGCTGTGTTTCGAACAATGGTTTCGCTACCGCACATTTTGACATCCAGCGTGGCGTTAGGCAGGGGGATCCTCTTTCTCCGTACCTGTTTATTATCGTGTTGGAAACTTTGGCTTCAAAGATAAGGTCAGACAATGATATTCGAGGTATCATGGTGGATGGACAGGAGATTAAATTAGGGCTTTTTGCTGATGATTTAACAGGGTTTTTGAAGAACGACAATTCTCTAATAAAGTTCCTCGAACTTGTGTTGCTGTTTGGTAAATGCTCTGGTCTCGTTATAAACCATGATAAGTCGGAAATATTGTTACTTGGAAACTCTTTTCTCGCGCCTCCCAACCTTGGTCATACTCCTTTTAAAGACCTAACGATAAAGAATTCCGTAAAGATTTTAGGGGTATATTTCACGTATGATCGCCGTCTCAGACGCAAACTTAATTTCGATGAAATCACCAAATCCATTAAGGATAAGTTAAGAATTTGGAAATGGAGGGATCTTACTATCATTGGTAGAATTCAACAGGTCCAAACATTTATTATCCCCACTTTCTTATACCGTGCTATCTTAATTTGTATGGATAAGGAATTTGTAAATGAAGTAAAAAAAATTATATTTGACTTTATCTGGAAAGGTAAAGACAAAGTGAAACGTCGCGTGCTCGTTGGGGACATTGAAGATGGAGGATTGAAAGCTCCACACTTGGATTCTATTATTAAAACTCAAAGAATATTATGCTGTAAAAAGCTCGCGAGTGAAGACCTTAGTAGCTGGAAAATTATTCTTCGTCATTACCTAAAACCAGTAGGTGGCAAATTTATCCTTGGCTGCAACTTCGTTGCAAAAAAGCTGCCTATCAAGCTTCTGAGTTTTTATGAGGAATGTTTAAAGGATTTTTCGCGCTGCTCCGCAGCAAACAAGGTTAGTCTAGGCAATATTAATGCAGTGGATATTTCAAAGATCATTCTGTGGAATAATTTTTTTATATCTTAATTGGCGGTAAAACTGTTTTCAACAAAAGATTAGTAGAGAAAGGAATTATAAGAATAGGGGATCTTATTGCTGAAAACAATGAAATCATAACGAGCAAGCTAAGGGAGCTTAATTTATCCCCATTGGACGCATTTCAACTTTTTTCAGTGATCGAAGCACTTCTGAAGGACTGGCGTCAAGCGTTGAAGAGTTATGGATATGATCGCCTCGTTTCTTTCGATCTTCACGAGCAGACTCAGTTGTTTTTATCTGGTAAAGAAGTTTTATTAAGCAATGCTGACTCAAAAGGCATCTATAAAGAAATTAGAGACGGGGAAATTGTTCAACCAACTGCACAAAAGAAATATGTTGAATTTTTTGAAAATGATGAGTTAAACTGGAAAGAAATCTACAGCTCACCCTACCAGGTTGCCCTTGACACTAAGTCACGTGAATTTCAATATAAATTGTTACACAGATATTTGGCCACCAATGATTTTTTAAACAAAATTGGTATTTCTTCATCACCGCGATGTTCCCTGTGCGATGGGGCGGATGAATCCCTCGAACACCTTTTTGTCTCTTGCCAGATTACTCAGAGTTTTTGGGCAGAAGTTATTACATGGTGTAGCAATCGGGGGGTGGTTATTAACCATCTCTCTGCTAAAGATATATTTTTTGGGAAAAAGGTACATAAAGACAATTTATTTATTAAACATATTTTACTAGTTGGTAAGCAGTACATATATAATTGCAGATGCACGAAAACGAACCCTTGTTTACAGGTCTTCTTGGCAAGACTTAATAATATTTATCAATTAGAAACTATCATTGCCAAGTCGAAGAATAAAATGTCTTTTCATTCATCGAAATGGCAAGCACTCTTGACAAGTGGTACACAATTCCCGATAAATATTTGTTAAGGTTTAGTAGTATTGATTCTGTCCTTTTTGCGTCGTGTGTGCTGTTCGTGTGTGTTTGTTATTTGTGTATTATTATTATTGTTATTATTTATTTGCAATGTCGTTAATGTATGTAAAAATTAATGTTATTATTGTAAGTCAAGAAAATGAAATAAACAATGATTGAATTTCAAAAAAAAAAAAATCTTCAGAGTCAAAGTGAGTTGTTTATATATACTTACTTATATTACTGCTATTTGAGGTTTATTTTTAATCAAGCTAGATCAGTGTTCGAGAAGCAAGAGTTTGTATGATACAACTTACCCGAATATGTTCCAAGACTTAGCTTGTATTTACTTCTCTCACTGGTAACACCAAAAAAGTCGTATTCAGCGTAAGCTGTTTTTCCAGTCGTCTCTTCAAGATCCACATGAAGCCTGCTTCGTTCTTTTGTCAGGCGATGAATCTTGTCCAGTCCGAGCCAAAACTCACCATTCAGATTTCCAAAGCCTCGTTGGTAGTCATCCCAGCCGCGATAGAAATCAACCGAGCCGTCCAGTCTCTTTTGGAACACTGTCCAACCCCCACCGGCTGTTTTTTGGTCACAATAAACATCGAAGGCACCGACATTATCAGGGTTGATTGTGTAAACACCACTGATTCGTTTTCCAGCTTTGTAGAGTTCTGCGCAGTTCTTATACACTGAGATTGTAGTGCAATCATCTTGTTAATATTGTCGTTCTTAACATTTATAAGAAAAAGGAATTGAAGAAATTTAGTGCTCTTAATTGATTGAATTTCAAAAACAAAACCAATATAATTAACGGCAAGGAAGCGCTTTGAAGGCGCTGACGATTAATCGAAGCCGAAAGGCGTACGCTTAGCTTAGCTCTGCTTGTTGAGGAAAAAACAACTATAAAAGATAAAATTGACCTACCTTTCTTCGTTTCGTTTCCTTTCATGCATTTGATCTCTTCTCGAATCTCGCTCAGCTCAATTTTCACTTCACGAAGCAGCGCTTCTATCTTTTTGTTCGTCCCGGCGTAAAAACTGTTGTAAGTGTACATGTTATGGCATTTTGAAACTGCCTGAGCTCCGGAGTTAGACGTTTTTGTACCAATTGCGTTTCTAGCATTCAGCGTCGCTAGCAGAAAAAGTGCATAAGACAGAGTCGAAATAAAACGTGGGATATACATTTAGGCCTGTTCAATTAAGTCTCACAACCACCGGCAGGTTTAAGGAAGAATGATTCAGTGAAGCAAAAGTTTATTGTAAAAATTGTTTTGCTAAATTTCCTGACAAGACTTTTCAGGTTTGAGCTTTCTGGGGCTGATTTGCATAACACCTGACGGCGACAGAAAATTTAACGATACACGCGGAAAGAGAAATGTTTACTGATGGGATGCAACAGATAAAACTTACGTTTCGCCATTTCGACTTAAACATAGTCATTTGCATTGTAAAACAACTTCCATTTCACTTTGCACCACAGCAGATTCAAGAATAAAACAAACAGGTAAGATTTTATCTCTTATTTAATTTCAATTTTGCAGTTTACAAATAAGAGCGTGGGTTCCCTATGGTTTCGCAATTATTCATTTTGTAATGACCATGACAATGAGAATATAAATGGAGTTGCTGGCTTATTTAGCATCTAATAGTAACTTGATGCCATAAGTTCTGTGGTAC
This sequence comes from Porites divaricata, assembly GCA_038088405.1. Taxonomy (NCBI): domain Eukaryota; kingdom Metazoa; phylum Cnidaria; class Anthozoa; order Scleractinia; family Poritidae; genus Porites; species Porites divaricata. The sequence continues at coordinate 8,182,187 of JBBMOI010000018.1, read as the reverse complement.
AGTGAAACCTCGATTTAACGAACCTCTATATAGCGACGTCCTCGGTATAAGAGTATAACGAAAGATTTTCTTCAGCTCGGCCCAAATTACAATCAAATGTATGGAATAGAACCTCGATATAACGATCCTCGATTGAACGATTTAAGCAACACAATATCATTAAGTTATCATGCTAAACCTTTTGGTATAGGAAACACCGAATAAAAGTCAAACAAGTTACTTATTCTGCTGCTAGGAGCTGCTGTTCTTTTTAATACTCCCTCGAAGTTTCGTGAAAATTCCCAAATTCTGTCTCCATACATTAAATACACAAGGTGGATTGCAAGAGATGAAATCGCAGCCGCAATCACTTGCTTATTTTTTACGTACAACTTGAACTCCAACAGTAAGAAGCGCGCTAGGCTCGAAGAAAAAGGACATTCCCCGATATGGAAACAAATGAGGCTTCCCTAAAAATACCGTATGATATTGTAAATTATTTTGCTTCGTTGGAGAGAAAATTTATTTGTGGTCGGCTTAAAATGCTTTTTGATCTGATTCAGTTGATTGATTTGACGTCTGACCTGCGACAGACGATCTTCAGTTATAAATTATGTAGGTCGACCCAAATTAGAGTTTGATTCTTCTCATGCAAGGTTCGACATTTGACCTAGGCCCTATGAATCTACATTTACCCAAGTTAGCCTGAACGAATTCTTACAAAAATAGTAATCAGCACAATAAATTAGCACAAATTTAATTTAGGTTTACTTCAGGTTCTTTTCTAATTTTGAAGAGAGCTTTTACATTGTAGTTAGTAAGAGAATCTAGTGCTATTCAGCTACTGATCTGACCGTACAAACAATTAATTGCTTGCCAGTAAAAATCATTTGGAACGACTATGATAAGAAAAATAATAATAAGAACTAATCACATGAATCACGAAGTTCTAGATCTGCTTCAGAGAAAACATTATTTTGAATTAAAATAAGAACCTGTTCCAAACTTTTGGGCCGGCTAAACAGGTTCATGTATAGAGGGGTCTAACCGACAAATTTTAGCCCAACTGCTTCTTAGAAACTTCAGTTAGTAAGTTGCGGGGTAGTGATGTGGTTGTGGTGAATGCTACGAAATTTTAAAAACTTCATACTTGCAAATACACTGTGTGAGTTGACCCAATCATCAACTGAAACAATGGAAAACTGAAAATAGGTGCGAGAATTCAACCTGATTTGGGAGAAACGAACCAATCCAAACACCTTTGTTTTACAGTGAAGATAAAAGTTTTTTGTCCCATCGTTTGGTCTAAAACAGCACCATCATGCACCATGATTGTATAAAATATTGATTTGTAACAAATAAAAACCGATTGACGAGGATACAGGAGACTGAATTTTTATGCACGTGGTGTGCCTACATTGCTTCTTATAATAGCCGACATCTGGTCCTGTAAAAAAACTTAGTTTGTCCAGTACAACCCTGTAAACTGGCACACCCATGTTAAGGTGGCTCGACTTGATTTTTTAGGGGGGATACCTCCCAAGTTTGAGCATTAATTACGTCGCCATGAGTAAAGATATGGAAAAATGATTACCACAACTGTATTATATAAAAATGAAAATTTCTTATGATCTGGGTTTTATTGCAATCGGAGTCGCCATGGTAACGTAAGGACATATGCACGTGCAAATTTGGCAAAAAGATAGAATTTGCATCAAAAAGGACCCGCGGTCAAATCTCCGGAATATGCTAATAACCGGGTAAAGAAATTCGTGATACATTATAACATCACAGCAACTCTTTGTAAGAGTTTCTGCGATGTTATAACCCGAGTAAGATAATTAACTGTTGCATTGTACAAGATATAGATGAGCCGTGACGTTCACCGTCTCGGCCCTCACTGCTATCTGTGACACAAGCCAATTATTAGATATTCCGGATATTTCTTTCGAAAGTAATCTTTCATTGTTGTCCATTAATTCTTCTTCCCAGTTTTTAATGTTCTTGAAACTTTCAGTCTATATTTATTGATGATTGATCTTGGGATTATCAAATCTATATTTATCCAGCGGTTTTTTGAAAAATGCGAAATTTGTAGGCGTGGACCAAATTACATGCAAAAACTGTAACAAAAAGCAGCTGAATGCAAGTTAATAAAATTCTTCTTACTCACGATCGCCCAAAGCAGTTCCCCTTTTTTTTTGTAGGAGGTTTTCAATGGAATCAAACCAACATCAGGATGAAGCCGCGTTTCCAAAGCTTATCATTTTCTTTAAACAAAATAGCTAATTGTGTGGATAGCATGCTATTTCGCTGTAGAATTTGTTCAAACTTTGCCATAATTGAGGCAATTATGGTACATACTCCCTTATAAGCGATTTCTCAAAAAGCTCCTGGTACAGAGAAACACAAAGATAAATAAAAAACGTAATGGCGACTCCGCTTGCGTAACAACCCAAATCATAAGAAATTTTCATCTTTATATAATACAGTTGTGGTAACCTTTTTTCCCTATCTTTACTTATTGCGACGTAGTTAATGCTCAAACTTGGGAGGTATCCCCCCAACAAAATCCAGTCGAGCCACCTTAAGTACGAATTGTCATTGCCTTACAACAGACAAAGCTTTTCGTGTTGAAGTTCTCAACGTTGATGCAAACACATAGGCCAGTCGACAAAAATTTGCATTTATCCGTGAAGTGCAGTGCTTATTCTTACTTTTTCACCAACTTGAATCGTTGCCGAACATTTGACAAAAACCGTCCAATTTTGTAAACGTTTTATTCGCTTGAGATTTTCTTTAAAGGCATGTTAAAATGTTTAATCAACCGGGTCACTGTAGCTTTATATCGACTGTCATTTTAATTAAGTTGCACAATTATATCATTAAGTAACGATCTTAAACTTTTTGGTAGCTAGGAAAGACCAAGAGTAAAAGTCAAGGACGTTACTTACACTACTGCTAGCTAGTTGTTGTCCATTAACCCTTTAAGCCCTAAGAGTGATCAGCGTCAAATTTCTCCTTGTTGTATCACTGTCTTATACTAAATGGTCATGAGAATTGGAGACATGATCACACAAGATGAATCTAATTGATACTTCAACAAATTCACCCCGCTAAACTTCTATTGAAAATGTATAGGGAAAACAAATGAGTATTTGAATTTGTATATTAGGTTTTAAGCTCCCTCGAACTTTCATGAAATATGCCAAAATGCTCTTCCCATACGTTAAAATAGATAAGGTACCTTATTGCATGAAATTTTCGCGACATGTTTATTTCGCGACACTTTAATTTAGAGCCCATGACTGTAAATATCGAGAGTCGCTGGCCAGGCGAAATAATCGAAAATTCTGATAATTTGTCAGAAAAATCCCTTTGGCAAACTATCTCCGAAAAATATATTTTTAACCTTCAAGAATCTATAGTTTTCGAGAAAATGAGGAAAAACGAAAATAGCGGTTTTTACCTAATTAATTATGCAAAAATTAGAGTAAAAATGACCTACTTTATTGCGTATGTACCGAGGCAAGATTCAAGGCTATAAAACAGAAATATTTTTGTTTAAAAGCATGTTATCTTTGCTTTGTATCCATGGTATGTTTTAAGCCATAAACATGATTTTGAATTTTTTACGGTTTTTAAAAACGAACCACCAAGCGCACTTTTTAAAATTGGTAAAAAATGAGCAACTTCAAAGGCAAGAAACTCACCTTGGTATGTGTGATATCTAGCCAAAGTGTATACTACTCCTTTTCCTTCCCATTACTCCCCGCTCACGCTCTACGCTCGTTCCCATTATCCCTCTCTCGCGCTTCTCGCTTGTCTCGCGGGCTCGCGAGTTCTCCCATCTCCACTTAGACTTGGGAAAGCCTGTGGAAGAGGCAGTCACTTTAATATTTTCATTGATATGCTTGCTCCGAAATGGGCACGCGGGCCCCATAATTTAGCACGTTTTCCCTCCTGGGACCCTTGCATTACCCCTGGGTATTGAGCGTGGTATTCAAATGTTTTGCCAACATCAGGATCACTCTTCAGATCGCTTTTCTATGCGTTCATGCCCCGAGATATACTTGCGTTTTTGCCCCCCCTCCTCCCCTCAGCGACGAAAACCCGGTTATGCTGCACTTCTTCGCAAACGCGGAAATTATTTTCGCCCATATCTTAGTATTCCCCGCGTGTGCCATAGAGGTGCAGCATATCAATGAAAATTCTCCTACTGTCGCGATTTTTCTTTGTATCGCGAAATTAACTTGTCGCGAAAATTGCACGTAGGGTCGCAAGCGATGTGACCTCGACCACCATCTCTGCTCCCTTTCTGCCTTTCCATGCAACACGACTTTTTAAAAGAGAAATTCCAACTGCAGCTGCGGTAAACATACATGTTACGCTAGAATATAGTAGAAATAGAACGGCCCCAGGGATGGCGGAAACCAGTGAAGCTTCCCCACACAGCGAAACGAATCCAGCAAACTTGATGAAACTTCGAAAAGAATCCCAAAAATACAGATACCCGCGCGACCAAGCAAATGTACTTGCATAAAGTTTTAATAGCGTACGATTATAAGCCACGATCAAAAGATAAACATAAATTAAATTCGTGTTTGGCGTTTTATTGGTTACTTTTTTCTTTAGGCTAAATTATATACTACAATGTCCCACGCAAACAAATATATGCAGACAAGAAAGAAACAATATTCAAAAAAGCACACTATTGTAGAGGAGTGGTAGCTAGCCCAGCTTAATCTGTTACTTGCCGTCGATAATACACCTTTTGCCGTTCGTTAACATAAAAATAGACATTCATTTTATTTCACGGGAATTCAATGACATCTTTGGAAGAACATATTCACGAAGAAATGTTCATTTTAATCATCCGTCGTTTTATTTGTGCAACTGCTATACTAATGATATACATCTCCATAGCACCATTGGAATGCCCTAATGGTTTTGGAAAAACATTAATATCTTTTACATTGTTTGAAAGTAATTACTGACAAGTACATTAACGTTCATAACAAACAAAGTTTATTTTTAACCTTCTAAGTGTTCTCGGTTGAGAAACCCGGTACTGCATGTCTGTAAGAATCTGCACCGCCCTACGCATTATACAGCCGTAATACAATAGTGTTCGTATTCATTTGAGATGAATATGAAGAGAATCTTTTGGCGATGCACAGGCGGCCCAAGCTCGGTGCATAAATTATATACCGCGAGTTTCGATACTGTTTTGCATATTACAAACAATTTAAAGCTTTGTATCAAAAATTCAATATAACTGTTAAACCGCAGAAATATAGACATAAATATAGAAATAAATTGTACTTACGTAAACGTGGATCTGTTGTTGCTTTTTCTGTGTAACCTGGGCTCAGCTCATGGCCTTTTTATACGGTTTTGCCGCTCGTTGTTTCTTCGGTGTTGTTTTCCAGCGAAGCATGCCAAGTGACTCTGTGCAGTCTCAGCTCACAAATCTCTCCCGCATCAAAGAACCGTTCGCCGATTCACCATGAAAGCGGCAAATTCTTAAGACCTGGTCAGTCTCTTATCTCCTTCCCTCGTAATATTGCGATGTGTTTTTGAGGGAAATTTTTTGATAGTTTTTGGTTCTGGGCAATCTGACTTGCGCTCGTGAACCTCAATGACTACATGTTGCGTGGTGAACTCGAACATGGACTCAGGGGATCCGGGTAATCAATATTGCATGACAAAACATGCGTCTTCCTACCCTCAGATAGTCAACTGATTGCGCGTGAGCAGTGCTTGGAATTATCCAATTAGATGAGCGTATATAAAATGGAGAAGAGATAAGAGACTGACCTGGCCTTAAGGATTTGGTGCTTTCATAGTCAATTGGTGCGCGTTTCTTTGATGCAGAAGAGATTTGTGAGTTGAGACTGCACAGTCACCTGCCTTGCTTCGCTTTGTGTAGGAAAACAACACAACGAGCGGGAAAATCGTATAAAGTGGCCAAGAATTGAGCCCAGGTTACTCAGAAAGGCAACAACAGACCCAAGTTTACTTAAGTACAATTTATTTCTATGTTTATGTCTTTATTTCTACGGTTTAAAAACTACCGTATTTATTCGAATAAGCGCCCAACCTCGGATTAGCGCCCACCCTCACCCCGCTCCTTCCCCCTCAAACTCAAACTCAAATAAGCGTGTGTATCGAAAAAGGATTCTCTTAATAATAATGGAATAATAATAATAATAATAAATAAATAATAACAAAGTAATAAAATGAAATGTACGTAAACGTACCCAAACAAGTAACGGGACTCCTGTGTCGAGGGAATTAACTCAACCGATGCAAGTTCCGCGTCAGCGTTCGCGGCCTGCTAAGTGGCACTGAACTCGGTCATTTATGTGTATTTTATAGTTAGAAACTATAAATGTGACAATAGGTTAGAACAGCCCAAAGCATTAGCTTTTATTTATTTTAGTCACTTACAACACCACAACAGAATGACCAGCCAACTCATGCATGTATTACGTATGTACTTTATGTACTGTTTAGGCAAACCTTCTGAAAGGCGTAGCTCATGCACAAATGCACAATAGGCCATTTCCGAGTTCCAAAAAGTTTCACTTTCAAAACGAGGCTAAGTGCGAAACCTTTGTTGTGGAAATGAGTTTTAATTATGATGCAAATAAAACTTATTTCCACAACAAAGGTTTCGCACTTAGCCTCGTTTTGAAAGTGAAACTTTTTGGAACTCGGAAATGGCCTATTTGGGTAAGTATTCTTGACGGATAATCCGCTGACTACTGTGTGTGCTGTCGTCGATTCAAACACCCCTTGCACGCACGCGCGAGTGTTTATGGTTGCAAAAATAGATTTGGGTATGGTATCAGTTTTTTTTTACGGTTTAGTGGTAACCTTACAACCGGAAAGTTGCTGAGCAGTTCTTCCAAACCTTTCCACTGTAAAATATCTTTCAAAACTTAAAACCTAACTTTTGACTGAACCTTAAACCTGTTTGGAAAAAATAATCTGTAAAAACATTCTTGGAAACTGTGGAAAACAAACGCGTTTCTTGCACACGTGAACCTACTGTCTGCAAAATGACTTCACTAATCTGCGTGAGAAAAACTATCGTCTTTAGTTAGCGTCATTTCTACAGATAATTATAAAAACACATGCTGTGGAAAACAGCAACAGCATTGGTCAGTTGTGTGCTTGTATAGCCAATCAAAATTAATGCAGTGACACCGAAACATAATAAAAATTGCGAGCTGTCAGTTCCGTGGGCTCTAATCTATGCTGTGGATACTGGATTGTAAATGGCGTTGTCAAATCCCATGTTTGCTTTGTTGCCGACAATTTCCATGCTCAACGTTTCGTTGGGTAAAGTTACGTCCTTCTCAGCCTTTTTCCTTAACCTAAGAATAAGCAGAAAGGAAAGGACTTTTAAAATAATGATGTTACAGCGATGAATCACGATGATATGATAATGATGAAGTACCCATTGTTGTTGTTGTTGTTGTTGATGATGGTAACCTATCCAATTCAGGTAATCAAGCCAACTGGCCTCAGACAAAAGTGAACTGCATAATAAGTTGATTTAAATTTTCTCGTTCTCGAGCTCCTGCTAAACCCGATACTGCCGTGATTATCAATTAGGTATAAACTTAAATGGCTGAATAGTCGTCATTGATCTATGGAATTCTCCTTACGACTGGACAGGCCTGGTCAGCTATCAAGCGCCCTAAATGAATAGGGTGCTCAGGCAATCGCTAGTCGATCTTTATATGAGCAACTTACCATAAAATTACCAGCAAAATGAAAATCGTGACAAACACTCCAATTCCGACACCAATCGCAATCCACTTGTCCGCATCCCCGCTCTCTGCCACTTCCGTCGGTATCGTTGTTGTAGTTTGTTTTGTTGTTGGTGTCGAAGGAGATTGAAACAAAGTTTCCACGCGTGAAATGTTGGCGCCGATGGTTGCCTCGATCTCTGATTCGTGCGTTTTAACAATGTCGACGAGCGTGTCTCGAGGTAATACGGAGGTATTTCCGATGAAAAGTCCCAGCGGCTGTAAGACGTAAAAAGCCACCTGGAGGGAGCCTGACGCGTTGCTTGGGTAACCAGGTAAAAGGTTGACTTGGTCGGCGGTATAGAAGTCGAAAGGGAGGGCACGTCTGGTCATACAAAAGAGTGGGGAATTGTTCAATCTAAATAGTCGCTAATAGCGGCCTTGACAAGAGCTCATATGAGCTCCCGCCCCTGACTATGAGTAGGAGGTTGAAAACACATTATCAACTTTCGAATATTCCCGCCAGTTTTTTCTAAGAACACTTCCCTATCTGTTTCGCAACAAAAAGAAAGAATGTTACTTCAGATGTAAGATCATTGTAACAAGATAACATCTTTAAAAAACACGAACTTAGTATGAAAACTCATAGTTTGATTATTAACCTCGTAGGTATAGTCCAGTCCAAAGGTTTATGTGTCTTCGAGCCCATGATCCATTTAGGGAAGTCAACGTGAACTATTAAATCTAAAATTGAAGGCATTCGCAAGAAAACGCTACACTATTCTACTTCAGGGAAATCTTTTCAGCCTTTTTATAGAGAAGAAGTTGGTGTAAATACTTTATTTCATAAAGAAAGACTCATTTACTGTGTTGCATTTGATAATTACCTTTTTCGTTTTGCCTCCTTCAGCGCACATTTCTTTTTGTTCCTAGTACAGTAGCTGGTTGTAACAGCAGCAATTTTTTCCTTGAAAGACTTGTCGGTTTGGAAATCCCATTCATACTGTTATGTCAAATAGTTAACAAAAGTCAAAAAAAGAAGCTGTCCGTTGTAAGCTTTAGGTAATTAACAGACACAAACGGAAATGGTGTAGTTTTTTTCATTTTTTTGATATACATTCTTCTCCAAAACTAAACTATTTCTCATCTCCAAAAATCGTGATTGCTTGGCAAACAATAATTGATTTGCTCGGTTCTACTATTATCGAGTAGATAAAAAGCGGCTTTCAGGAGTAGTTTGTATTGCTACAATTTGCATCTTGTGATCAGTCATTCGCCTTTGAACTCCCAAACTTGACTGACCAACATTATTTTATAAATGAATGAATAAAATGATCATTTGAGGGAAATGCTTTGATTAACAAAAAAAGTTCCCTAAACTAACCTTTTTAAGGAAATGTGTAGAGCTATTGAGGCTTCACAGAAACTCATAAGAGTTCAACCCCTTATGAGTTTCTGGGCTTCAGTAAAGAGTTAAATAAGGAGAAAAACCAATCGTAACTGGCTTCTTTGCGTCTTCCAGAATTTGCTAGAGTATTACGCAGTAACTGGCAGAGGTCTGCTGTATAATTATAACATCGTTTTCAAACAGAAGTTTTAAACCAATAAGAAACACTACCCAGATCAGGGCAGCACGCTTTCCTCAGACGTCATTTCGCGGGAAAACCAATGGTGAAGTAGCGAAATGTGGGCTGTTTTCCCAGGCTACTTATTCACCTGACGTTTACAAATCTACACGTGATCAGGGATAAGGTGATTTGTTGGAGGGCTGGAGAACCTTAATTCTTCACTCACTTACTTGGTCTGTGGTAAGTGGAATTGAGAATTTTACAGCTTCTTTCTGCTCCTCTGGTGACGGAACACGTGCCGGAGGAATCGTAGGAGTTGGGGCGGTTTCGTTTCTATCTAAACCTAAAACAACAAATAAGTAAAGCGGGGCAGGTGAAGTGTCCTTTGAATTTTATTATCACAAACAGTTGGGTAGAGTTCTTCGTAGGTTCCAGACTTATCGCCAGTAACATTACGCGCAGAGAATCATATTAACCATTGAAAAGTTGGTCAGGTAAAGTGCCTTTCGAATTTCATTACTACAAACAGTTACGTAGAGTTCTTCGCAGATCCCAATCGCCAGTAATATTAGGTGCAGAGAATCATATTACCCAGTTAATAGCCGGATGGGTATGTAATGGGTACTAAAGGCAAGAAGGTACACGCGAGTGGCACGTGACTGAGCATGTCATGATTGGCGATGCTTTTGTGATCGGTTGAGAACGTAAGTGGCATGAAGCCTTTTAGGGGCTGTTTACATGGAGGGAGGAAGATCCTAGTAACAGGAAGATCATAGAAGGGGGAATAACTTTACGTTGGGTTTACATGTAGAAATTTCGGCGCGTGAGTTTTCCAAGTAGAGAAGGTTAGAGAAGGAATTAAAAATGACGGACGACAAAATGAAAAATGCAATTTGGGTCCTTCTGCTCTCTTTACTGGCGTAAATAACTACCTTTCAGCTGAATTAACGTAATAATCTGCTCGTGGATTACTCCAAACTAAATGGGCGGCCTTTATTGCCGAAATTAGCCACTGAACGACCTGCCGACATTTTTGTCACGTTTGTCCCTAGTACTAGGATCTTCCTAGCGAAAGCAGTTTACATGGCGCTAGGATCTTACTAGTGCTAGGAAGATCCTAGCGCAAGGGACATATACAACCCTTTGCATGTAAACTGAATACAGAAAACATATATGGCGCTAGGATGATCCGCCCTCTAGGATCTTCCTGGTACTAAGATCTTCCTCCCTCCATGTAAACAGCCCCTACGCCAATCACAAAAGTGGGCATTGCAAATTCAAAACAATCCTTCCCTTTTTTGAAACTACATTTGTAAGCTCTGTAAGAGGTTACATTGGAGGTCATCGAGAGATTAGCGTCCGTCGTGGTCACCTGCCCGGCCTACACTCAAGCCAGAAATGAAATTAAAAACGAAAATAAATGCGAAGTGGAGTGAAATTTTTCTTACCTCTGCATTTTCCATCAATGAAATACAGTCCTTGGTCACATTCACACTTGTATGAGCCCAGAGTGTTAACGCACCTTTGAAACTCGTCAACACAGGTGTATAACTCCTCAAACAAGCACTCGTTGACGTCTATAAAATAACAAAGCGAATTAAGCGATTTACAATAGTATATCACAACCTTTGATGGAATGTTTACATTATGTTGTGGTTCAATTGTTTCCTGAGTTTAAATTTTATTTGCTTTTGTTTTTGGGTATGGTAATGTATGATAATGATTTTAGAAACAAAAGAAGATAAAATATAAACCAAGGATAAAATTGAACCACAACATATGTTTCTTTCTTGCCACTCACAAACGTGTATTTGTTTCGGGTTCTAAGCAAAACTTTTACGGAGTTTAATTAGGAACCACAACTAATAGCAAATAAAAGAAGACAAGCTTATACATAGTTTGGAAGATTTTCCCGTCGTCCATGTGGATTCGTCCAATTCTGTTTAAAGGTTAAAAATGTCATTGAGGTGCGTCGCCTATCCTTTAGAAAGGTATAGGCATTCGTAAAATTCCGTTTTTTCATGACGTCACATAAGCCTTTCAATTTCGTGATTAGCGGTACGTGTGTGCCGAAAAAAAATTAGATTTAAAACAGATTTAAGATGAATCAGATTCTCAAATTAGCAGTTGTAGCTTATAAACCTTCACATCCATATCCATCCTTGGTCAACTGGAATCCGGTAATGCACGAACAGTTAAAACTCCCAGGGGTATTTTCACAAAGCTGTAAGCAGCGATGACGAGGCATTGCCGGATCACATTCATTGATATCTGAAAAGATGAAGGCGTCAAAAGAATGGTTATAAATATGATCGGGATGAGTACATTAAACAATAATAATCATGAACAACACTTTCTTGTATCTTGAGATCAATGCAACAAGCGAGGGAGTTTTGTTTAGCTCAGGTGACGATCAACGGAAATGCAGGCTCAAGATGAAAAATATCAATCACTTTGTCAAACAAATGCATGGAGCTACGCTTTGCACATTTGTTTTGATTACAAATTCTGATCCATGATTTTTCGGCAGTACTGAAATAATTTCGACAAAAACCTCATCAATAAATCGTAAAGAAAATACCAGGAAAATAAAAGTGCGAGTGTTTGAGAAGTAATAACAGAGGTTCGACCAGTATTTTATTACATTAGATCTAACATCTTGAAGTTTTTCGATTGACCACTATAGAAAATACCATAACATACCATGATGCTCTTTCTTTGTCACCCAAACATTTTTCATAGGCATTGTTTTCAGTTTCTCTTGGGGCCATTTTAACTCCCAAGAGAAACTGCATGAGGACAATGCTTAAGCAAAATTTTGGGGTGACAAAAAAAGAGCATTATGGTATGTTATGGTATTTTCCGTAGTGGTCAATACGGAATACTTCGCTGCGTGTCATAATTTTCAATTCTCTCAGTCTCAGTGTTTTTTCTTGTCATGAAACACTACGCCGTGCTTGACATACATGTATACATACGTATTACGTATCAATGCAAAGCTCATTCAAAGGCTAGCTTTAGTCCCGGAGGCAGTCACCTAGTTCTGACATTTCGCATTCCTCAAGGTACTATTGTCGGTCCTTTTCTCTTTATACTCCATATAAACGACTGACTGGCCGAGCTGTCCCTATAGTCCTATGATTTCAGTATTTCAAGGAAACGTTTAAGATCATAACAAATTGAATTTAGAGTTTTTCATTACAATCTTAGTGACGGATCCCTCGTCAAGGTGGAATGTGTATTCACTGAGGTAGATTTAAGACGCGTTTGGTTTCAAACACCATCCTCACACTCAGGAATTCAATAACCATCAATGAGTAAAGTGTACGAAAACAAGGGAAATTGTTGTCTTTTTGAATACACACTTTAAGTTTTGACTTCAGACACTTCATTTGGAGTTATGGGCCAATTACGTGCAGGTAGTTAAAAGACAAAAACAAAACAAAACAAAAAACAATAAAAAAAGAGCAAAAATTCACCATTGCATTTCTTTCCATCAGGCTGCAATTCGTAGCCTGTGAAACAAGCACAGGTTGGCTGGTTACCCGCTCCTTTGAAGCAAACCTGTGAGCATTCATGATCACCAGAACAAGGGTTTGTAGCTACGAGAATAATACACACATTCTGTTAGCTGATAAATGCTTATAAATGCTTGGCTGCTTACCAATTACGCAAACAACCCGGGGGTAAACCTGTCAGCATAAACATAAAACCACACAATTTGACATGGTGGGGGAACGATATACGAAGTATATCAACTTCATCTGGATATGGATAGGATATGAATTTTAAGCCGTTTTGTCTAAATTTTAATATTTCCATGGCACCTGGTATTGAAATTTTGAAAATCGTCAAAATTTCTTCAGTAATTGAATAAAAGAATGACGAAGCTACCCGTGCAATTTTTCCAATTGTTAGGATCTTGTGTGAAATACTGGTCGCATGAACAGGTGTAGCTGCCCAGAGTGTTGGTACATTGCTGCATGCAGTCACTCGTTGGTTCACATTCATTGATATCTGCAGCAAAAACATAATAAATATGAGTTATTGACTTGACCAAGCGTGGGGTCAAAATGGTTGCATGATATTGGCCAAGTTATTTTTTTTTCCTTTTTTATGAACCGAGGCAAAGTCGAGGTTGATATCAAGGCAAAAATGAATGACAGCAAATAATATGGGATCATAATAAGTTTCTGGGAAACTGCCCACCTACCCCTCCCCTAAGCCGACATTAACACTTACTTCTCATTTAGGGCAAAATGTTGTCTCAGGGGAGGGGTAGGTGGGCAGTTTCCCAGAAATATCCATCCATCTTGATCGAACAAGCTTGGCCAAAATAATCGATTTATTACATTATGTCAAAAAGAGAACTTTTTCTTGCGTCCGCGTTACCTTCGCGGGATATCCCGAGGCCTTAATACATTGAGGCCTTGGTCTGAGATTTCCCTGAAATGACTGAATGGGCGAGGCTAATAAGTTATTTATTTTAAGGCCGGCCTTATTTATAGTGCTATTAATATAAAACACCGGAAGTAATTGAGCCTGCGATCAATTAAAACCAATAACTGGTCAGCAGATAACTTAAAAAGAAACACGTCGCCTCAATAGGTTGTCATTAGATCCCATCGACCTCAGCCCTTCAATGAGTTGTTACTTGAGCCTACGATACAGCCATGCGACTCTGGTCAGCGAATTCTCTTTTTTGGTAGCTGACAATTGACCATAACGTGGGTGTCAACAAGACGACGATCGAATAGTATCCCATAATGCACTTTTCCAGAAGCATTACGCATTATCGCAGTAATACCAGATTCCATCGTGAAATAAGGTCGTTTTCTCGTCTGCTTTTTGTTTCGTATTTGTGTTCCAGTAAAAGTAAAAAAATTGGCATTATTTTGTCATTTGACATGATTTCTCCGACTTGCAATGGCTTAGGACTCTTAGGAGCGAAGTTTCCATATAGAAACATTTATTTTCATTGTTTCACTTACCATCACAAAGTGTTTGGTGACCCACAACAAGGTTATGAATATTTACGATTTTTTTGTATTACATGTTGAAGTCTCCAAATGTGGACCTCATGCGATCACTTCAGCAAAATCAAGTCCTGAATATTGTACAGGCTAAGAAGTACCCAGAAGTACCCACATTTTGAAGACTTTTTTATCGATCAAAGATGGCTGAAATTTCGTATCTTCGATCACAATTCAACGCCATGTGTGATAGATAATGTATGATTGTGTAAAGTCCGCTGAAAGCTACAATCTGTTGAGCACTTTCGAGAGCGCTTTATACCGAAGCAATCACTTTGTATTTTTAAAATGGTTATTTTTAAAAGGAATTTGATTATAGTTATTTTAATTAGCTGTAAATAATGGTGTGTTTCAGTGTGACAGGAACCCAAAGAAAGGTGCCACGCAGCATGCAAGCCGGCACAACGTTAAACACGCATGCTCAGAATTTAAAAAGAAACATCAGAAACTTTATTTATTCAAAAGAACACGTCAGTATACTGGCCAGGAGATTTCCTTGAATATTGCTTGAGGCAGTACCTGGTAGATTGGGCTTCAGAGGACTATTGGTCGCATCGATAGGTTAAATTTTATCTGTAACTACCGTTGTAAACTGGGCTTCTTTGAGCGCGATGCTGTAATAAATCCTCCTTTGGTAGTTTAAGCTTGACCGCGTAGCGGCTGTTTTGTTGAAGCCACTTTTTAGATCAGTCATGGTTTCGGTTCTCCCGGTGAACTTTATCAGTTTACGAGTCTTATGCTTTGTGCTTAGCTGCGATCGAGCGCACAAGTACTTTTTAGTTCTCGACAGATCAATAAAACATGTAAAACCCTTCAAAGTAACGCCGAAATTCTCCTTTAAAGCACAGTGAATATAAGCTAACTCGATATTCTCGAAGCAGAAGATGCTGAACTGAACTGAACCGAAACATTTCCTATTAGCTGTGAAACACCAAGAAGTTACATCTTACCGTCACAACTGCGTGTATCAGCATTAAGCTTGAAGCCTTCATGACAATCACAGAAGAACGACCCTGGTAGATTGGTGCAGAGTTGCTCGCAGTTGTCTGATTGACCGCTATCACATTCATCAATATCTAGATAATTAAGCATGAAAAACATTGAAAGTTATTAATTTGCAATAAGTAGCCCTCAAGCAAAAAGCAAACTCTCGACCAGACTGGCGGCCGGGGGGGCCTGAAAAGAGAGCCCTATCCCTTGCCCTCTCCTAGTAAACTTGTCTTCTGAGCTGAACGCTTGCTTGAAGGATGGTTAATGGACATGCGTTTTTAGTTTGTTGAAGCCTTAATAAATTTAGGCATATCCTCCTCTTGACTGATTTAGGTAAGAACAATCCCGAAGGATATCTTCTTCTTACAGTTAAGCCAAGTCAAGCGTACCCCTCAAGATTAAATTAATGAATTTATTATTCGAAAGTTGAATTCTTTGGTAGTTGTAGATTTCAGATTCATGTCAGCATTCTTGCATGCTTATAAACGAGCCGTGAATTCACACGCGAGTCAGTTACAAAATTTCTACTAGCTACGTTTCCCTGAATTTGACCAAATACAGAGAAGTTCTCGTAGAATTTTCACAGGTCATTACGCATTCAGAACGCCGATTTGAATTTGACACTAGTTACCAAAACGACTAACGGTTCATTTTTCAAGTAATCAATTTAGGGGGTACGCTTGACCTGCCTTGACTGTAAATGGTGATGATGACGACGATGACGACGACGATGATGATGGTCATAATGATGACGGTTTTCTGTGTAGGTTTAGCTTAGTAATACACAAAATGGCCTCAATTCCACTTACCCGCACACTGAGCACCGTTTCCGGTAAAACCGGTTGGACAGGTTCCACATGTGTATCCAGTGGCATTAGCTGGCGGCGGCAGGTCAACGCATTCAACACCTGCGTAACACGGTTGACCACTCACCTCGCAGGCATCAAGGTTACTATCGCAGAACCTTCCTGAGTAACCGTCCTGACATGCGCACCCTGAATACACAAATTTGCTATCAGTATTGAGTATGTCACCTTCCTCTGGCGGGACACACTGACCACCATGTTGGCAGGCGCACATCTTTATGGTAGGGGTCCAGGTTGTACTTGCTCCTTTATCATCAGTCGCTACAAACGATATATTAATCTGAAAACAAAAACAACACCTTCGGTTACACCGCCGGATCCAGACCTTCAGATAAGGAGTGGGGGGGGGGGGGGGGGAAGGGGGGAGGTAAGCCTGAGTAATTATTGCATTTGATGTTTGTTTTTGATATCTAATTTAATGAAGTCGAGCGTAGTTTATGCACGTTTGTACAATTTGAGACAATGATCTGACCGAGTAGCAGGTTTGATGTAAGCTTACAGAACTTTTAAAAGCCCGGCTCTAGACATTTTCTGACCACAAATAGAAAGAAGAAGTTCCAAAGAATATTTAGTTATAATTCTGGCTGTAAAAGAAAGCTTTGAGCGATTTTCTTGCCTCGAGTTCATCTTTGAAAAAAGCAAACACCGGGAAGGCGGTTTAAAACATAAACTTAAGCTTTAAGCTTGAAGACTCAGGGTTTTAGAGACACTTTAATACTTTTCTTCGAGAATGAAAATTGTTGTCTCTGTATATGTTTCACCGAATTATATTTCTTTTATTGATTGTTAGTAGTCTCTCTTGTAATTGTAATCGCTGTGCCGTTTGTTTTCAGTAGTTCATAAACATCGCTTGCAAAAATTTCGCTTGCAGGGTTACTCGAAATGCCGCGCGTATCAAACGCTTTTGAAGATTACACATCGTTATAAAACCACTAAATAAAAAATAAACGTGATAAATTCTTTATTATGGTGAAGCGTAACTCTGTTAATGTTCATTCAAACACTACACAGGTTGCAACCGGCTGGCCGTATAGGTGATTTTGAAATATTTTTTAGCGGTTTTGCTAAGAGCCCACGCGTGCTTCGATCGTCCTGAATATTGAGTGAGTGCAATTTGTGTTTCAAAATTGTGAAATACTGCATTCTCTCCAAGGTCTGTATGATAAAAACAGCGCCTTATAGTACTGTTTCACCTCAGGTGATGTATAAAAAGTTTAAAAGGTTGGTTTACACGCCCCCAGATTTGTTAGCAAACTTCTGAAACCTGTCGGACGCAAAAAATTCAGTCTGATTTGTTTTCCAAGAATTTGTCTTACAGGCCTAATCTACTGTGATCAAGAACCAATGTATGGCTCTTAAATGTGATCGAAGATGATTGCTGTTTTTTGGGTGTACATATAAGGCTATCAACTCGATTTAAGATTTGGTTCACTCTTGGACTGTTTGCAAATTGTTTTTTGCAAATCATTTAGCCTTTCCCTCAAAGTCACATGAATGCGCTCTAAAGTTAACCGATTTGGGGAATACAAGTTTATTGTTTGATTTAAATCACAAATTTATTAATAGGAGCTTCGCTTTTAGCCCTGGCTAAATCTATATATTACTAAAGGAATATAGAGACAGGGTTTACAATCTTAAAACATCAAGTTGGATGAATTTCAAAAGAGAGTGACTGCGCACATATTATAGTTAAGTGGGTAATTGCGCAAGTCTCGGATTTCCACTCTAGGTATGCGCAGCGCGCATTCCTCGTTGTCGCAACGTTTTAGCAGTGTTACTTTTCCATTACCTGTAGCAAATTTTTTTTGAACCCTCCTCTCCCTCGACCTCACGGCTGGAAGCACTGGAACACAAATAGGTCCCAAAATGGTTTCTCCACTGAATAACCTCAGTGTGACAGGTGCAGTTAGAATTGAGGTGCCGATCCATTTTCTTGCGTTTTCCATATCATTTAGGACTACTTGGAATGCTTGCCGTTGGCCATATTGCCCAATGCCGACATCTAATGTCTATAACCCTTTTTTGATGAGTTAATTTAAATAATCATATATCAGTTAGCAAGGCCGCCTACCCTTTTTGTTGAATCAACGGGCCAAATAAATTGAAGAATATTTCCAGTTTGGTTTCCCGTGGCCCCATGAGGTTTATTTAGTACGACAAATGTTATCATGCCATCATCTTCAGCAGTAATCGCCAACCGAAGTGTTTCGTGAAGTGAAACATTCAGTGCACTTGGTAGATTTATTAACTTAGGCGGAAAGTTCCCTATAAAAGAAACAAAAAAGTAACTTAATTCAAACTAAGTTAACGTATCTTAAACTATATGCTCGCAAAATACCAGAAAGCTTTTAGTGCCAAACACGAAAAGCTATCCAGAATAGTATGAACACCTATATGATGCATAAAATTCCACTTAAGAGATTGGCGCAGCGCAGCTTTGCTCCGTTACAGAAATCGCGCCGAAATCACCTTTCTTATGTGTGAACAGAAGCCCTACGTGCTAGTCAATTTAGGTTTCTGGAATACTGCCCACCTACTCCTTCCCTAAGCTAACATTTACACTTACTTCTCACCTAGGGAAAATGTTGGCTTAGGGGAGGGGTAGGTGGGAAACTATTGTTTGAACATAGTAGATCAATTTAGTTTTCTGGGAAACTACCCACCTACCCCTCCCCTAAGCCAACATTAACACTTACTTCTCACCTAGGGAAAAATGTTGGCTTAGGGGAGGGGTAGGTGGGAAACTATTGTTTGAACATAGCAGATCAGTTTATGTTTCTGGGAAACTACCCACCTACCCTTCCCCTAAGCCAATATTACTGGGTGGGCTAGTCCCCCTTTTGCTAAAGGCAAAAAGAATTACTGCGCCTCCCATTTCAAGTTACTTTTTTTATTAATTCAGATCGACTACTCCCAAACTTGGAAGAATGTTGCGCCGTCCCAGTCGGTGTAGGTGGTGTGTCTTGAAATTAACGAGGGAAATGATCATAAGACATGTTTCGTAAAATATCAAAAATGATCAACATTGAATGGAAAAAAATATATTAAGGCGGCAGATAAATAAGCTGGCTTAAGTTGGCTTTCGTTTGTAAGGGAGGGGCCACATTTAATAGTTTTTAACCATATTTTTCAAATACCGATAATCCGGGCCAAAGGGTGAAGCGCACGCTGGTGTTGAACACAACTTACCAAGAATGTTTGATTCGTTCACCAACTGTGCACTTATGTCTTTGGTTGCGATACCAACGGACAGGTCATTTGTGGAGGCTATGTCAAATAAGCAGTCGAAATCGTTCCCACACTGCGCTTCAGCAGCTAATCTTACGCTGTTGTCAGACCAAGTGATATTGTCGGAGAACATGGGCACAAAGTTAGGCCTGGCAAAGGTGTCCACGCTTTCGTTTTCACCGTAAGTGAACAAAGATTGGACTTGTGTGAGTTGCCCTAAAATATTGCGGCACATTCGTTAGCCAATATAACTCTGCTTACGCGATGATACTATGTTAGTTCATGCCACTAAATAATAGAGTACAAAAAAGGTAGAGCGATTTTCGTATGACCTTGAAAAAAGGTTACGGAAAGTGTTCGTTCTTTGTTTCATCAGCCAATGGATGAAAAGATCAAAACACGGCCTCTTTGTTTTCCCGCCAAAGAAACCCTAATATGGAGAAGGCATTGTTCGATTGGCCAATCGTGTTGTAGTATGATGTCAAAGCGAAGTATCGGTTGATTTCTAGAAAGTTCTCGGGCATGAAGTTTTTTCACCTGAGCGTTCGGTTAACCAGTGAAAAGCCAGACACGTTTGTCTTTCCGTTTGATAAACCAATCAAATCGCTCTATTTCCGTTCGTTCGTCATTTCTGTTTTGTTCGCGCGCTTTCATTTCAAGGTCATACGAAAATCGCTCTATCGTTGTAAAAGTTTATAGCTAGGATGTACCTACGTTTGACTTAATTTGGATAGTAAGCGTCTTAAAGGGCCTCCAATCGGTACTGTAGTGCAATGGCATAATTAGATAAGTACGGACGTAATCTACGTAATCTACATTGTTTAGCTAGCAATATAACTGCATTGTAAATGGTTTGAACTCAGGAGCCATGAGTAAGTTGAATACAATCGTCCAGGTAAGTATAGACTCGTAGTCGAAAAGGACTGTTGTTGATTGAGTGACTGAAGTTTTGACATCCTGTGTGGTAGTCATTTTCAGAGTGAAAGCGAGCTTTTTATCGTCAATTGATCGTCAGTTGAACTATGATTTGATGTTATTGAATAATTGAAGTCGTGATGGTAACCCTTTCATTACCAGAGTACTAAAGGTTGGAGTCTTGTAATGTGGTCGTAAATTTTGAGTCTGTCGACGAAATCCTATGGTGTGATCATTCAAATGAAACTTCATTGGCATTACTTTCACATAGTACTATTTGCTTTTCAGCATATTACAGAATGAAATTTGGACATTTGTCGTATTTTGACTTTGGCGGGCACTCTTGACAGTGAGAGGGTTAATGTCTTTGAAAATTCTAGACGCGAGTAGCAGGCGCGACCATCCGTCTTTTCTTTTCATTGTGATATCTGTCGCTTTCATAATCAAGTAAGACTGCATTACAACTCGCACTTACATGTAACACCAAAGCCAAAGTGAATATCTCTCAGCGATGAAGATAATCCTAACACGGTCCCATTAGGCAGTGTGAATTCATCACTTGGGTCATCATTCCAAGTTCCTAGCAACCCCTTCGTTGCGTTTTTGTAAATTTCCGCTGGGACTACAACAAAGGAAAGCATTTTCTTGTTCTCGCAAAATTGCATGGATGTTGTTGATGGAAAATATACCTCGAAACAGCTTTCCTCTGGTTTTGAGATAGAAAGATTTTCGTCAATCAGTTCTACACTTTGATTTGTCAGATTGTTGTAGCCAACGTACGCTTTCCTGTCAATCAGAACTTCGATTCCTCCTAAAAAAGGCAAAGAAAGGATAATTATATCTCTCTGCGTAACATAAAAGTTAAAATCTAAGAGCCTCTCTTAACAGAAACCTAAAAAGTACACCTATCTAAGTTGACTCCTGCCGTTTGCATTCACTTCCTTTGACAATTTAACAGGCCAAGCACTTTTTATGATGGAGATTAGACTCTTAGAGTGTCCGTAGGAGCTGAGAGCGGCGTGAAATGGAGAGCGGATAGAAAAAACAAAATCGAAAGAAAGGGCGAGGGAGAGAAAAGAGAACTATCTGCCACGCTCTCGCTCTCCTTACTCCGCTCGCTGTTTTTCCTGCTTACTTCTCTCGGCACTGTTATCGCAATATCCCTATAAGTGAGAACACCTATATGTGAGTCCTCTCCTACCTTCCTCACATGAAGAGCTCGCTCGCAGGCCAGCGAGAGTAATGTGCGGGATTTCGTTGTTGTTACATTACCGCAGCGAGGTTAGGTCAGTTGAGAGAGCGCCGGTCTGCCGAGCGGGAGGTCGAGGGTTCAAACATCGGCCGGACCAACACTCAGGGTCTTTAAATAACTGAGAAGAAAGTGCTTCCTTTGTAGTGACATCTGCAAATGGTTAGACTTTCTAGTCTTCTCAGATAAGGACGGAAAACCGTAGGTTCTGTCTCACAGCACTTTCACTGAACTGTTCATGTGGGATGTAAAAGAACCCAGACCACTGTTCGAAGAGAGTAGGGGACGTAGACCCCGGTGGTGTGACCAACCTCCACGGGTTGTGGGATTGGATAGGGATGGCACCTTGCATGGGAACTACGAGTCTCGTTCGTGCCCATTCCCTCTGGGCAGGCCAAATAAAACTACCACAACATCTTGCAATATGACCTTCATGTCACCCAAAAGTGGGGTACTCCCTCATCTAAGCTATATAGGTTTGTGCTGCCCCAAAGGGTGAAGCTCTCGAGGCTTTTTGAGTTTGGAAAACTAGCAACAATGGAAAACCTTCTCGTAGTTTCACCTTTGGAGGAAATGACGTCACATGCAATTTAAAATGGCTGCTCACGATGCTAAATGTAAAAGAATTCCCTTAAAATGGAATAGACTTAAAGTTGAAGGCTCTGAACACACTGTCATGGTCCAATTTATTCATGATTTGAAAAACAATGCCGTTTGTCCTGAAGAAACGTGGTCCTATAAGATTAACTCCACTTTCTCTGACTCCTTACCTCCATCTCTTAGCTTGACTTCAACAGAAGCAGTATTACTCTCTTTAGCCGCCAGGGCAGTAAAAATTGTTGCAGTCGTGGAATTTCCTTGAGCATGGCCTGTCCTAGCCTGTAGTTGAAAGGTTCCATTTTGGGCGTCAATCATCACGTACTCGCCAAGGCCGTTAAATGTATAATTCGCACCGTCCAGTGTGACAAAATGAGGATCTCCCCAAGCCCAGCCTTCGTTAACAAAACAAAAGCCCAGTTGGTAAATCACATAAAAGTTTGGTCATTATACCACATCATACCACTTCATTAATATGCAATAAA
This sequence comes from Porites divaricata, assembly GCA_038088405.1. Classification (NCBI taxonomy): domain Eukaryota; kingdom Metazoa; phylum Cnidaria; class Anthozoa; order Scleractinia; family Poritidae; genus Porites; species Porites divaricata. The sequence continues at coordinate 8,159,514 of JBBMOI010000018.1, read as the reverse complement.
AACCCGTTACACAAACAACGTTGCTGACAACATAGTAATGGCAAAACGCAACGGCACCAACATTAGTGTACAGCACAAGGCGGAAGGGGGAGGATTCTAGGGTGTGGTTGTGGCGCCAGGTCTGCTTGCACCCAAGTCTGAATTTTAATCTGTTCTACATTAGTCGATAGAACTACCCGTGCTGACAAATTAAAGCTAGCTAGATTTTTCTCAACGTTTTGAATTTCACGAGCATTGTTTAGTCAAGTTTTGCTCAAGCCCATTGTGGCTAAGTTTACGAGGCAATTGATTTTAAAGTTTAGACTTTTAACTTTTTAACGGACAGATAATCATTAACACCTTCAGGATATGGCAAATACATATAAGCATATTTAAGCGAAGATATGATGGTCGCAGTGGTAATTGAAATTTAAGCAATTGCAAATTAACTCGAAAAAAATTTCGGGACTTCAACGGGATTCGAACCCATGGCCTCTGCGTTAGCGCACAATTACCACTGCGACGATCACATGTTCATTTAAATTTATACTTCCGCAGTTCACATAATCTTCATTACATATAAGGATGTATAGTAAAAAAAAAAAAAAAAACTTACGCCTTCGGGGAACTCTATACTCTGCGCAGTCATCAGATGGACGATAGGAGTAAAACAGATCGCACAAAGCAGAGCCGAAACAACAAAACTCATACGCTTGCTGGTCAGAGTCATAGAAAACCTTCTGTGCATTCCATCGATGCTCAAAGGGGGTAAGATATAAGCGACCTCCATTGGGAGGACCAACCAGGAGAGATCCAAACTCTATCGAGTAGCAACACCTCTGTCTCATCACGGTCTTCCGCTCTTCGTCGAACAATACAGGACGCCTAGTTATAAAGCACCCATCGCGTCCAGTGAACCACCAGTCTGGGATAAAGCGTCTGTCCAGTAAGGCCTGACTCAAACTACAAGGGCAAGCCAGAGCTGGGTTTATTTGCATTCGGAAACTGTACAGGTCAAGAATGTTTGCTTGCAGTTGAAGATTGATCCATGTAAGGCACTTGTCCTTTGCGTCTTTCCTATTTCTGTTCTCGATCCTCCAAAAATACCTTCCAGAAAAACCTGTATTTCCAGCTTTCTTGTCGAGGTTGTACATGGCCACCAGCGTTCCTGAGCTGAAATATACGTTAAAACCAATGAATAATTTTAACTGGATTACTTATGTTATTACTTAATGAAGAGAGAGTTATAACCTGAAAAAAGAGCCTAGAAGGCGCGACGCCACTGATTGGCTGAAGAAAATTTCCCACGCGGCACGACCAATTAGAAGGCACTACCAACATCTGAGTAGTGACGAGTCATCAGTATGGAATGTCTGTGCTCATTTCTCAGACGTCTTTTCGCGGGGAAACTAGTGGTTGCGAAATGTCGGATGTTTTCTCAAGATAAGAGCGTTAAAGTCCCCATTAAGTCAAGGGAACAAATCTGAATCACTGTCGAATGACTTGCTCACCGTCTGGAACACCAGTGTTGTTGATTTTCTGGGTGAATTGATTGGGAAAACAGAACCAATTGAACGCGAAAACTCAAAACGGAGTTTGTGTCTTGTGTTTGTCTCCGGGAACATGCTGTATAACCACCCACTAGGGTTAAAAGGGGGCTTATTACATTCTGGGCAAAATAAATTCTCACGTATTTTTCTTAAAAATTGATAGTCATATTATTCCATCATTGTAGGACTGTTGAAAAGTGGTTGAAAAATTTGGCAATTTGAAGCAAACGTACGCAAAACATAACTGAACGTGAAAAAAAATCGAGAAATCCGCCTTCATCGTTATTTCGTTATTGAGAGAAGCCAGCAGGGTTTTCCTTGAGTATCGGCAACCGGCTAAAAGAAACAGGCTACTTCATATTTTAAGGCATGATAGGGTGAGACAGCGAATGAGAGCCTGAAATTGCCCTCAGCCATCGATTGGCTACGTTTCTATCCCAGCTGCCTACTTAAAAACTTTCGGAGGACCCCTAAGAAGATAATCCTTTTTTAGCTGGTGCAGCTTAATAGACCTTTTTACCGCTTCGGCGGCCGTATTGAACTAATTAGATTTAAGGAGTATTATGGAATGCTCAGGGGGCATGAGCACGATCCGATATACTCTCTCAGCATTTCAGGCCAATTTTTCTTTAAGTTTTCCTAGAAAAAGATTGTAATGGGGAAAAAAGATCGTTGTGCCGTGTTTGGATGTAATAATGAACGCCTTTTTCCCTAGAAATGTACAGTGAAGTTCTCTTTTTCCCCGAAAAGCGTGCGTACCCTTTTATATTTAATGCACTGTTATTTCCATTATCTCCCGCGTTCCATCCAGCAACAGGGATACCAATTGCTCGTGTCCAGTAACGGTACTCACTCCTGCAAAAGAGAGGCGTTTTATTTACATTGTTTTTGTATGGACAAAATGTTCTAGAGGGGGGCAGTAGGTGGACATTAATTTCAAGTTATTTATGAATTTCATCTGCTAGATGAAGAAAAAGGCCATTTAACAATACGATATTGAGGAAAAAAAACTTTTCTAAGAGTGTGCAAGTTATAATATATTAATGGGTTTATTTTCACAAGAGAAGATTAATGGGACGTAGAGGGAGCCCAGTGTAAGGCATTGGGAAATATGGATTTTAATTTAGGGTCTGAAATCTGTTTCCTGAGAGGTTCGCAAAGTATGATTAGTTACAGGGCTACGTCACATTATTTACTCACTTTTAAGGTTGGATTTACTAATTCCCCTATAGAGAATGCACAATCGCAATTATTGTTAATGAAAATAAGCGCCACTCCTCTAAAAACAATCTTTTAAGGAATTTTTTTTCATTCACCACTAATACGGATTCTCGCCATTAAGGACAGAAGAGGGCCCAAGGGTGTCTCGGATAACAATGGATCATGGATCACTAATAATTGAAAACTTACACAGGTGCATTAACAACCCACTGGATTCCTCCTTTCGGATAATTGTACATCAGAAATGAGTTAAACCCATCCGTAATGATGACAGCTTGAAAAGTGTTGTTCTGTGAAAAAAAGATGTGTCGTGTTAATAGATATCGTAATAGAAATAACATTTCACCATAACTTTAGGCAAATGCTCGTGCACTCGTTGGTCGTCGAGAGCTATTGTCTACCAACTAAGTCGGATTAAGCGGTCCTGGTTTAATTATTGTTTTCCATTTAAATTTTATTAAGCCTTAAAGGTGGATTTTCACTGTCGCGTTATTTTTTAAATTAAATAGAAGCAATGTAAGCGGAGAGGTGTCACTCGTAAGAGTAAAAGTTAAGCCTCGCTCAACTTTTACCTTTACGCAATTAGTTTCATACATCACCTCTATTTCATTTACGCAAGTAAATTTAGGCGACAGTTGCAAAATCGTAAAAAACTTACCCAACGACACTGCAGCCGAGGTAAACTAACAACCTCTTCATTGTTGTAAGAATATGTACGCGAGTCATAGTAGAAGAACGGACATAGATCTTTCCAAGTCACAACAAGAACCCACGTTGCTGAGAAGTTATCAAACTTTCCACTTCTATCGTAGATTTGTACGTGCTGGGAAGCCATATTGAGAATATGACTGGTTCGATTGCCTTTCGGCTTCGTGTGTGAGTACACTTGGTAATAAACCTTCGAATGATTGGCTTTAAATGCCACATACTCGTCCACTGGTGCCCAAAATGGGGCGATAATAGCTCTATTTCTCATCCACCAGTAAGTACTGCCAAATTTTCGGGGCCAGAAAAAACTCCATTGATGTTCAAGTTGAATTTTACCGTTGGCGCAAATCTAACAACGAAACGTATGAAAATGATGATAATAATAATAATAATAATAATAATAATCACAATCATAATTACAATAATGTACTTTCCTATGAAACCGATCCAGATTACGTCAATGTGACAATTAAGTGTGACAATTGCTGCTTAGGGTAGATAAGGTACACAGAATCACTCTGGCCCTGAACATGATAGCTCTATATCTCTCGGATAAATTACTTAGTGAAACCAGTTGTGCTACACAATGGATAAAAATCTATTCGGTGGATTATACCGTTATTCACTTTTTGGAAAACTGGTGCCAGACCTGAGTTGTTCAAAGGACGAACAGTGCCAATGCACGTTATTCCAAATTGGTGAAAAATTTTGTTAATATGTTGTTATTATGAGGCTCTCAATGCCTCTTTTCAAGAAAAAAAGTTAATTTGACTTCTGCGGAGGCATATATAATTAGTGTCAATATAAAAGAAAAGCTAAGCAATATTGCCGCAATTTTTGGAATAGGGTGTATGAGACAAATACTTACATGCACTTTACTATGCCTTTTTCTGAAAAATGGGATTCCAAACCGGTCAGCATCGATTCTGTTGCAGCTGTATTTGCGGTAAAAGGCATCTTCAGTAATCTCGTTATCATGCTGTTCTGGACCGTGTGGATACAACTTGCCGTCTAACGTTGTTAACATAAATAGGGCAAAAAATAAATGAAAATAAACAAATTAATTCATAAACAGCCGTAAGCTTTAATACGCAATTTTGAGACAAGGTATAATTCAGGGCATTGTGAAAGTGTGCTTTCAGCGTTTGGGGCACCCATCCTGGAAGATTTGTTGTTACCAATATCGGCTTCCTAAAAGAATAAAAGCGGATGTTGTTTGTTTGTTTGTTGTTAACGTTATTGTTGTTGTTTTCAAAAGGCTTCTGTGAATCCAGATCCGAAATGTATGTTAACCCTTTCGAGTCTGTGAGGGTGGAAGAAGCCGTGGTTTGGTTGGGTCGAATCTGATGCACGATATAAATGGGTTGACGATTTATTTGTAGCGCGACGTAATGCTGCTGCCTTTTTCCCGTGATCTATAACTGGTACATCAAAAACCTACAAAAGCAAGAATTAACAGGAAAGTTAAAGAACCCTTACTGCTCTCTTAAAGGGACGTAAGCCTCGGTGATGTGGTAATCAACCTTTAAAAGATTAATTGCTTGGTGCTAGAAGAGGGGTTGATACCAGTCAGGAACTGTTTCATTCGCTATCACTGTGTTGATTGGTTGAAGCGAATTTTAAAAAAAGTAATTCTCAAACACACTAATTATTTATGCAGTTAAAAGCCAATAAATGACGACCATTTGGGTCAGGTGGATGAATTTTGATACCTAATGAAACACCAGATAAAACACCACCAGGTTTTCATCTGAAATGAGGCATGTTTTTCATCTGAGATCAACCAATCGCATTTCAATGAGATGTTTCTTTGATTAAAAAAAAAAACTCATGGAAACAAGGCAATACCAGAGAAAACAATGTCAGTGCATAATTTCTTATAGTTTCATTTAAGCAGACATGTCAAAAACTCGGGTTTCGTGCTTGCCCTTGTTTTTGACATATTACAACAAGAATTACCATGTGGCTCAGATGTAGGAGTTGAAGCAGTTGGAGTTGATGCGGTTGATGGAGGAGCCGCGTCGGTGACGTTCTGGTTGTGGGCAGTAGTATTTCCATGTGGCTCAGATGTAGGAGTTGAAGCAGTTGGAGTTGACGCGGTTGATGGAGGAGCCGCGTCGGTGACGTTCTGGTTGTGGACAGTAGTATTTCCATGTGGCTCAGATGTAGGAGTTGAAGCAGTTGGAGTTGACGCGGTTGATGGAGGAGCCGCGTCGGTGACGTTCTGGTTGTGGACAGTAGTATTTCCATGTGGCGCAGGTGTAGGGGTTGAAGCGGCTGTTGGAGGTACCACAGTGACGTTCTGGTTGTTACAGTTATGGCCAGTACAGCACTCAATGTTACAATCCAGCAAGGTCCAGTTTTGAGGCTGTGTATCAAAAGCGGCTCTTAATGTTGCACAAGCTGCTGCTTTGTCTGCCAGAAAAGACAAGAAGTAATTAAAAGTAATATTTTCAAAACAGTAGCGTTACTGCGCGTGCTTGAAGGAGGCATCCAAACATCGAGTAAATGAATGAAGGTATATCATTATATATATTGCTATATCCATTTTGAAAAAAAAAATAAAAGTACACAAAATAACCATTCAAATGAAGGGCCCTACCTTTGTACCGCCAAAATATAGAACTAGTAATAACCAAATGTTACGGAATGCAGGCGACAACGATCGAAGGTCAAAACGCTTTTGCCCCAATAACGCTATGCTTTGAGCAAGTTTCAGGTGATAGATGGTCAAAACACGCCTGATCAGATTGCAAGTGATAGAAGGTCTAAACGCGCGTGATCAAATTGCGTTCTTTGCATTCCATTCATTCTTAGTGGAAGTCCAAATGAATGCTGGCGACATACATGCGACGTATTCGTAATAACAACCTGGAGATTAAGATTGCGAACTCCTCTTGTCGGCCGCAATTAAGAATACCAAGATTGGAAGATTTTATATTTCGTACCTATGGGCGACATTTACAGATATCCGGTCTCAAGTTCTCATACCTTTGCAGTCAATGCATCCTCGTGCTATACCTGTGTGAATAACCTCGGACCCGTTCAGGTACTTAAACCTCCCTGCTGCGGTAAAGCATTGACCTTCTCCAACAGTGGGAAATTGTCGATAAAAACAAGGCAACGAAATCTGCTTGCTGTTACACAACGCAATGTCATCACCCGAACCTGCATCTTCGAGGCAATGATAACATCGTTCTGCTTTGCTGACAGCTATAAAAACACAAATAGGTGTCGGCTAAACATATCTGAAAACATAGGATAGGAGGCTCTCTTGCTTCCTTTTTAAACTCAGTTTGCCTTGTCCTAGGAGAGGGTACTCCTTGGTGGGGGTGCTCCAAATCCTGGGCCTATTTCATACCTAAAATGTCATTTTCCACACCCGCTTTTAGACCTGGCCTCTAAAAAAAAATCCTTTAATAAATAATATTGCTTACAAAAAGATTTCTTAAAATCCATTTCGAATTCGTATATATACTACTCTTTTTTAATTCATTTGGATATAAAACGACACAATGAATTAACAGTACGTTCATGCACTCCCTAGTTCCCTCGAAACCTATATCCGATTCCAAACCAAACTAGACAAAGTCTATACCCCATTTCAGACCGCAAAGGCGTAAAGATCATACCCTTTGGGACGCCACATATCTATATGGCATATATAAGGGTAGACCCCCCCCCCCCCCACCCCCCGCCGTGGGTTGCCTTTATCAAATTGATTATGGTAAACCGAGATGATAAAGCTTTCATGGTTACAACATTCGAAGCAAAAAATATCTAAGGGCCTGTTTACATGTAAGCAGGCCCTAAGAATAGAAAAATACTATGTTACAACCTTTTATTCATCAAATTTAGAGATCTGTTTACGAAGACTTTCTTAAACCTATCAACATTAATATTCCAAGGGGAGTTTGTTAGGCGTGCGACATACATGTATCATTTTGGTTTAGGTATTTAAAGATATGCATACGCTTTATAGTTGTTTCATAAAATGCAATCCCAGCTGGTAGGAATATCCTGAAATGTCACACGTAGGAGCTTCAGGTATCTTTAATGTTAACAATAGAGAGGAGAAGTCGTTACGTCAAGTTGTCTTGGTAGCAAAATTTCTGAATGAAGCAAACCAAAGCGTTACTTAAAAAGTGGATTCGCACTATTTCAAACTTCATCGACCTTATTTAATTTCAATTAATTCGTCAAATGTTGGCGAAATTTTCTGGATTAAATCCAAAAGGACCGTATCTAAGTTTAGAAAAAGAAAAAGAAAATGTTTGTGTTGTGCTCACCTACTTCATAAACTGGGCGCGTGAAATTAGGAAGTTTCATTTAGCAGTCGCGCAACAACAAGTTAAGAAATGTACAAAAAAGCGTGATGCACGTGCAAAGTTGTTTTTTTGCCAATCTAAACCTATGAATTTTTTGCTGTTCGCCGTCGGTGTTACAAAAAAACTCCTGTTGTTGAGATCCAGAAATGTGCTACCATGGTAACGTGACGTCACACTTCTCCTCTCCATTGACTCACGAGGAGGCACGGATGTTCTTCTCCTAATGGCGGGTTCCTTCTTCTTACTCAGACTTAGCTTCATCAAATTCCCCTCTTCCCAGGCACGCCTTAGATTTCTACCTCCTCACATGCATTATCAGTCAAACTAGGCCCAATGTAACGTCATCTGCATATCGCTGCTTTTCACGCCATCAGAAATTAAAATCAAAACCGTTCAACAGATAAACTCTGGAATCTATGAAGTGAAAGGAGGTTAACGTGCAAAGACCTTTTCTAAGATTTGTAGATTTGTATAAATAAAATGTTTTAGTTTCCCTAAGATTTTATCAAAATAATAGTTTGAATTTTGATGACGTAATGTGGAAATTGATTTTAAACCGGGGTATTAAAATACTTCAATTAGCAACACAGGGGTTAATTTTAATGATATATGAAATAAATCATATGTGAACTGCGGAAATGAAATGATTTCCGCAGTTCACATATGATTTAATTCATATATCATTAACACCCACTTCTCTCACGGGATCATATGAATCCACAATTGGCCCGCTCCCAACGGGTTCAAACCCCGTTGAAGTCCTTTTTTTTTTTTCAGGCTTCTTTACGCAATTGCATAAATTGCGTTAACTGTGACGATCATTTCTTCATTTTATAGGGGTTAATATCTGACACTGTTTAATAATCAGCTCAAAATTAGCGTACTATCCATGCTTGTGAATGCGCCGTTCTAATTTCCCTGAACATGTAATCTGGACAGATATGGACACAACTCTGCGTATAAATCTGTTTATTGGCATTGTTTGATTTTAAGAACACTTCCCTATTGTACCTCACATAATTTCATATTTAATGCTTTGGGTTTTGTTATATGTAATTCATTTAAAATATTTCTTCGTTTCTTTCTAACATTGATTCTATTCCCCGGCTAATTCTCCATAACTAGCTCGTGGTAACCAACTTTGGAAGATCTTTATTGATATCAGTTCAGTAATTCAGTAGACGTATATTGTATAAGCTCACATTATTGTACGCGTCAGAAGGTAGTCGCCTAGCTCAAGTCATTGGATACTTACCAGTAAAATTTGGATGATTACAGTTGTCACCGTCACAACACTCGACATCACATGTCAGTAAGTGGGCGTTTCCAGATGCAAGGGACAAATTAAAAGCTGAACAGGCTGCTTCTTTCTCTGGAGTAAAGAAACGGAATGAAAACGGAATTTTCAACACACACGGTGAGTTAAAAAAAAATGTATAATCAAATATATATAATTACAACTTCGGACTGGACAAGAATTCAACTCTTCCGCGTATACCAGTAATTTAGACCAACATAAGGACTCCATCAGTTGGTGGGTACGTTATAGGCGGGGTATAAACCGAACCAGTGAATTTTCCCATGTGCTCAGCCCATTTAACTTGCGTGAACGAATTTAAGGATTAACGTATGGGTTTTTGTATAAAAATTAACAAGGAATTAAGTTATTTATCTGTAATTGTTCATTACTTTAGCTCAAAAAACGATCGTGAGAATACAGATCGTGAGATTTTTCGAAACAGGCCAGACGAGCTACCCGCCTTTCTTGAATTAGGACTGAAGTGTTGCTTTTGTACATGTTCCACTGAATTGCTATTCATTTTCTTATTCGTTACTCGCCATTCAAAAATTTTGCAGTGTGCTATTTTTTTTTCCATAACTCATGCCCTGAATACAGCTACCTGAATACCGCTTGAATGAAGTTTATGCGTTCGATGATGTATACGTATTTTGGAGGAATTCTACTGCTGTGATCGAACTTGATGCATACTGATTTTTTTTTTTATGTAAATATGCGACTTTTAGCTTGCTGGGAGAGTTTTTCATCATGTTTCATTTCAGGTGTGTTTGCGGGATATTTTTCCTAATCAACCCCTTCCTCTAAAGGTAAACTGATGCCGAAGGAATTTGACGATTTCTTTTTTTCTAGCTTAGAGTTCATATGTTATTAGTTTAAATTTGATTGCTTTTATTATATAAGTATATAAACTGAGGCTTCGCTTTTAGCCCTCGCTAAAGCTATATATTTCTTTAGTAACAACCTTAGCAATCACCAAGATAAACAAAGTGATAATTCTGACAGCCATTGTGTAGGTAGAAAATTCAGCCGATTTTGTTTTGGTTTTCATATGATTGGTACGATCGATCTGCCTGATTGCAGGATTTTCACTAAGCATCGTAGTCGTAATATGAAAACTAGCCCATTACCTGTACAGTCAAAGCATCCTCGTATCTCTATGGGAACAATAACTTGATCATGCGCGTCATATTTTATCTCTCCTCTAAATATTGCACACTGAGTAAAACAAGACACCACAGTAAAGTTTTTGTCACACGTTAAGCCGCTTGGTTCAAATTCAGTGCAAGTGATACATGTCGTCTTGTTCACACCTGTAAAGAAAAAAAAAATAATAAGCATACAATTTATATGTTAAAAAAATTCTGCGTACTGGAAATTCCGCGCACTAGCGATTGGAAACCAGAATCCAAGTTCCACTTACAAAGACTGGAATCCTGTCCCTAATAGGGAGCTTAAGCAACAACGACGGCGACAGCTATAAAAACGTCAATATTTTAAAATTGATAAGCGAATCCGCGCTGCTTCAAACTTTATCGCCAAAAATCGCGATTATTCCATATCGTTTAAATTGTCAAATGTTGATAGTTTTTTTCTGGAGTTGAATTCTAAGAGACTGAACCGAACTGTTAGAGCCTAATGAAAGAAAATAGTAGCAATTAGTGGCGGATCAACTGGAGGGACCCGGAAGGCCCGCCCCCTTCCCCCTATTTTTATACCAAACTCAGGCCCGAAGGTCCGAAAATATTTTTTTTGGAGACCGGGCCCCCCTTATCTAAGGGTATGGATGACCGGACCCTCCCTTCCCCCTCCCCCTTATTTAAAGGTCTAGATCCGCCCCTGGTTATGTTGTCTTAGGTTTTTTTTACGATTGACAGGCAAAAGACAAAAGGCCAGAAAGGTCACATGTAAACGCGACAAATCTGTTACAAAAGAGTCATTCGTGGAATATAATCCAATGACAGCTTATATATTCCAATCAGAGCTCCTGGGTAGATTCCGGACAGATTTTGCGTCATCAGTATAGAATTTTTGTCGCTGAGGCAGACCTTCCTCCTGACGAAACGTGTTTCTTTTTCTTTTTCTTTTTTTTTTGTTTTTTTAATTCGCCAAGGCCTATGAACACTGTAGCCTGCGAAAACAGCCGCCATCCCTCCTCGCTCCTCAAGGAATGAGGAGTGATGGCGGCTGTTTTCGCAGAATACAGTGTTCATAGGCCTTGGCGAATTAAAAAAAAAAACAAAAAACAAAACAAAAAGAAACAGAAACAAATCAAGAATTACCAAGTGGCTTGGATGTAGGAGCAGGAAAAGTTGGAGTTGTCATATACACGTTCGTTGGTGGAATCACAGTAACGTTCTGGTTGTTACAGTTGTCACCAATGCAACACTCAATGTTACAATCCAGTAAGGTCCAGTTTTGAGGTTGTGCTTTAAAAGCGGCTCTGAATTCTGCACAAGCTGCTGCTTTGTCTGCCAAAAAAGACATAAAGACAAAAAGTAAATTAAAGTAATATTTCCTAAAAGTGACGCTTTATCGACCGAAGCATATATTGAAAAACAAATGAAAGCACAAAACAGGAGGTGAAGTGCTTAAAATGTATTGGCATAATAGGAAAGATAACACTCTCTGGGGTCACTTAATGCCAAAGTAGTAATCTTTTGACGCATACCGCGTGGCGTAACAGCAAATTACTGAAGTTATATATCAGTACGGGAAAAATTTTAACACACTTTTCATATTATTTCCCGGCTTTATAGAAGAAAATCAGATTTACTCTCGACAATTCGCTACTTTTTTCATGACACCTGTTCAACCTCCCCCCCCCCCCCCCCCCGTTCCTCCCCAAAATTGCTAATTTCTCCAGGGTATTACTGATCGTACCTTAAGTGGCACTGAAAACAATTTATATGCACAATAGGGAAACAAGCTATAATATGGACAATTGAATGCGACAGAGAGGAATCCAGGCACAATTTTGTTGCAAATATTTTTGGCAAGTTTGAAATAATTGTAGAATCGATCTGTGAATACTTTTTTTACTAAATGAAATTTATTAGATATAAATGAAGTTGTCTGGCTTTCATTTTCTTTAAGTATAAACTCAGACCAAATAACGTTCTTTTTGTGCAATAAGCTTATAAATTGGTGACTAAATGTTATCTTCTATCGGGTGGTGGAAACTGATTCGTGAATTGTAACATCGCATTTTGCAGTTAATTATATAGTTCTCTGAAGAAACTGTGTCTTTTAACATTTTATTGCTTGGTTTGTACAATATATTTCTCCCTTAATTTTTCGGATCATTTTTCACAGACTTCATAGTAATAATAATAATAAGTATAATAATACTTAATTTAAATAGCGCCATTTCCAGCGAAGGCCAATAGCACTTAACAAGAAATGTTTAAAATATAACAAATATTGTTCATAAATTACAATAATTTGAAACAAATTAAAAAAAGCACAACTGATAATTGATAAAAAGAGATAAATAAAATAATAATTATAATAAATAACAAAAGGCTTTGGATTAAAAACGACTAAAATATAAAAGGTCTAATTTAATAAAAACGCTTTCCTAAAAAGATAAGTCTTAAGTTGGTCTTAAAATCGTTCAAAGTCACACAAGATCTAATTTCTAGTGGCATATTGATTCCACAACTGTGGAGACGCTATTCAAAAAGACCGGAAACCATAGTTGCGCAGATTATATTGGACATCAATGCAAGCAGACGATGGCTAGCTATTAGCAGATCTTAAGTTGCGCCGACAAATATACCTCGAAACAAGATTCACGTAACTACAATCATGGACAAAAGTCTTGGGACACTTTTGCGTTTCTGGGATCGATGTTTCTCAATTCACACAGGTCGGACCCCTCCCCTCACCCCAGAAACAATGTTGGACGCATGTATCCAGAATTTTTTCGGAGTTTCAACTTTGTATAGGGTGGGGGGAGGGAGAACTGCAAGAAAATTTCGAAAATGATGCACTGTTTTAAGAGGGAACCGAGAAATGACGGAAAAATGTGCATATTGCAGTACTGTCCCAAGGACTTTTGTCCATGATTGTAGGTTGAACAAATATGAAGGGGCTAAGCCATTTAAACATTTAAAAGTCATTAAAAGAATCTTAAAAGTTATTCGCTCCTCTGTAGGAAGCCAATGCAGTTCCTGTTTCTGTGCTGTAAGCGTTACGATTCTGGCCGCTACATTTTGAACATGCTGGTATCTTGATGGTTTATTTCGGTAGTTCATACGAAAGTGTATCACAGAAGTACAATCTGCAAGTAATGAAGGCATGCACAAGTATTTCCGTCGTATGGTGACTGACATAGGTTCTTATGCGGCTAATGTTTCGAAGGTGACAGAAGCCTGCCTTGCATACGGCTGTGACATGATGTTCCATTGACATGACTGTATCATACAGAACACGAATGTTTCTAGCTACCGATGACTTACTTATTACCTCATCACAAGCTAAAATTGACGCCAGGGGCGGAGATGGGTGATGACTAGCTTTTAGAACAACTAGCTCTGTCTGGTCATCTTAAGTATGTTTACTGTCATCCAAGCATCGATATCTCGCACACAGTCTTCTACCGCTAATTTTGCCAGATCAGCAAAGGAGGATTCAAAGGCAAGATATAATTGCGTATCATTGGCATACAAATGAAAGTCAACGTTATGGTGTCTCATAATATCACCCAGGGGTGAAGCATAAATCAGGAACAAGATAGGGCCAAGGACACTACCCTGGGGAACACCGTAACAAAGCTCACGACTGGACGACACTCCACCGTTTACTTTCACAGTCTGGTAACGGTCAGACAAGTATGATCTGAAACACTGGAGTGCACAGTCAACGACGCCAAAACGATATGAAATACGATGCAAAAGAATCTGGAGATCAACTGTGTCGGAGGCTGCTTAAAGATGCAATAGGAGCAGTATCACGCAGGAATAATTGTCAATGGCTCGGAGTATATCATCCTGAACTTTAATCAGTGCCGTAAACTTTGGCTTAAGCTGTTTTCTAAAGAATTCTCTTACCTTTGCAGTCGATGCATCCTCGTGCTATACCTGTGTGAATTACCTCGGACCCGTTCAGATACTTGTACCTTCCTGTTGCTGTAAAGCATTGCCCTTCTCCAATGCTGGGAAATTGTCGATAAGAACAAGGCAGTGAAATCTGGTTGCTGTTACACAACGCAAGATCATCACCCGAACCTGCATCCTCTAGGCAATGATAACATCTTTGATTGAGAGCTGCCAAAAAAAAATATGTGCAATCTTCTGTTAAAACATTTAGCTTAAAAGAAGATGAAAAACAAAAACAAAAAAAAGTAAAAAAAGAGTAAGGGGTGGCATATTTTGTTTCTTGTTTGTTTGTTGTTTTTTTTTTCGGGACGTCAATTTCCGCTTCGAAC
>JBBMOI010000018.1:8122500-8140000 GCA_038088405.1 Porites divaricata | reverse complement strand
CCCTTAACTAGTCTGGTTCCATGTCAAGATCTACTACGTTTTCAGGCTGGAACTTGTGACCAGGGCTTCGAGAACTGAAAACATATCTTAATCGAGACGGAGGATGGGGGGAGATACCAACCACTGGGAATCTGGAACAATCTCCTAAGGTGTCTGCGATTGCTCAGTAGCTTCACGCAAAGAAGAAGTTTGGTTAGTACTTAACGAAAGCTTTGAGTTTAGGTTCAAAACGTGGGCAGTCTTCAAAGTAACTATAAATCACCTGAGGCAACAAGAACAGTTAAGGATTCCCAAACTTTGGAGGATGAATTAAACAAAATCAGACATTTTCAAGAAGGTTAATTTACCTTTCTACAAATCCTAAGTTAATTCATGTTCAAAACTTTGTTGAATTAACAGATCACAGATAACTCATGTAAAGAAAAAATAAACTTAGTAACTTTGTTAAATCAGTGATTTGAAACAAGAAAAAAGCTGTTAAATAGCAATGTAATGGCTTGCTTAATTATAAGAAACTGAACAAAAATAGGCCAAAATTTGAACTGTATACTGTAGTTAATTCAGGCTTATTTCCGGACAATTTCAGCTCCTCTGCGTCAAAGTCCCATTTCCCCGGTAATGAAACGTCAATGTTAGCATGAACGAAAACAGAAATCATTGTCAAAAAAACTGCAGTAAGATTATTTATCGTTATTCATGTCCACTTGGATGTCGGAAAGAACCGTATTATGAAGTGCTGAAGGGGCGGTATACTTAACATATCTTAGGGACCTAAAACGTATGGGTCACCAGAGCCGTTAATGAGCGCTCAGGAGCAAAAGGAAACGTGTATACAGCTATTTCGAGAAAGGTTGTCGGAAAAAGTGCAAGCGACAATCCCGAAAGGCATTGTGGGTGGTTTTGGATTCACTGTTCTTCATAGAAATTTGAAAGAATTGGCACGAAAGGCCATGAAAATGTGTTTGCGAGTGCTAACGGAAAGCAAAAATAATAGGTTCGACAGCTACAGTCGCCAGGGACAGTGTATCGATCATATCCCATATTACCTTTCGGGATTGTCGCGTGCACATTTTTTCCGACAACCTTTCTCGAAATAGCTGTATACAAAATATACGACGTATTGATTGGGGCGTAAGCATCTAAGTTGTTCTTAAAGTGTTGTAATGGAGGAAGAAAGTGAAGTTATAGGAATTTCCCAAGGGCACGTGGGTGGATCCGTATACGTGTACTCACCAGTTGGAAGGACCATGAACAACCATGTATGCTTGTTTGCTGGGGGGATGGGATGCAGTCATGTACATGTAGTCACGTGTTAGAATAACCATTTACGTAAGCGTTAGAGGGGTTGTATTCACGTGCTCAGAAGTTGGGTGTTGAAACCACCATCATGAAGGACCTGGGCGGTCTACTTCTACTTAGGTGTCAGAATAACCTTATACTTACGTGTTGTCGGGAATGGCACTGGAGTGGCCGTAGCTTTCGTTGGAATGACAGTTAAGTTGTGGATGTTACAGTTGTCCCCAAAACAACACTCAATATTACAGTCTAGCAAAGTCATGTTTTGGAATGGCAAGGTAGTATTGAATTCTGAACAAAATGCTTCTTTGTCTAAAGAAAAGAAATTCATGATAAAATGTGCGTAAGGAAGTTGCTTCTTTGAGCCTTTCTTACGCCCCAGCAAACTAAAGGGAGCAAGCAAAATTGTTATCAAGAAGGTTAAAAACTTTATTTCACAATAGTCTTAAGAGTTTATTCTTTGTACATCAGGCTAAACTATTTCGTTCCTTTGTGCCTTACATCGATTTGTTTCTTCAGCATTAGGAGCTGTTTGCTAAAATAGAATATTAACTTACAAATCATCAGGGGAGACAGCTTTTTATTTTCAGACGGGCCGCCTATATAGACGAAACTTTAATGCTTCGGTTGTTGAATCAAACCCCAACCTGGCAAGCAAATGCCTGTCGCTCGAGGAATTATTGACCGCCAGTTGGGAGTTTAAGATGGCTGGATAGTTACGCAATAAAAACAATAAAATAATATTAATAATACATAGAACGAGGCCAAAATTCAGCAATCTTGACTGGAAAGCCTCATTTTGAAAACTAAGATTTTTTTCTTCCGTTCAGAAGTAAACAGAGTTTTTTGGACACGGCGTATTTGAGCACCAAAAACGCAGGTTTTGAAAACGATCCCCAGAGTAACTATTTTAAAACGCTCACTAATCGGTTTAGTATAGACGGACGAAAACGGAGGTCTTGGAATATGATAACGTTATACATAATAAGACCCATGCCCTCTCTTGTATGCTATCTTAGTTCCATCGTTTTGGCGTTCGTGTGGACGGGTGAAAACGATTAGAATGCGCTACGTATGGAAGCGTATGTTTTCGAAAACGTTTTGTAAAACAAACAAAAAAACACCCTCCATATTTAAAAACATCCGGATAAGTGTGGAGAAGAGACAATAATAGGAGAGAGAGAGAGAGAGAGAAAAAAAACGCCCAGTCTTGCCCTTAAGATATGTGAATTTTACCAAAGCTATTTTTAGATCAATTAAAAAAAAACATGAAATTAATCGGAAGTTAATAATAATAATAATTATGAATTTGTTGTGCGCAAATTCCATGCGTATATGTTCAAATGTTTCTGGAGAGGTTCAAAAACTTTTATTCAGTGTACTCTCACGGTAGTCAAGGGAGAATTCAACAGCCCGTGGCCATTAAAACATTCTGCATTGTTTCCTCTGGGGAAGTCTCGCGTAAATTCATGATGCTGTAAACAATTGATCTGAATGTGCGGACGTCTCAGGATTTAGACTTAAAACTTTTTAAAATAACTTTAGTGAACTTCACATATCCTGCCCAGTGTCCTAAAGTTCCCCCTCTATCCCATTGTTCTTGGCGTGGCCGAGCCTTGATGAGTGTCTTGAGACTTTCTTACCTTTGCAGTTGGCACATCCTCGTCCCTCTATGGTTGTAGTGATAAATTGATCGGGTCTTATGAAAAATTTTATGTTTCCCTTAGCTGTGTAGCATTGATTTTGAGATGGACAAGGCACCTGACTAGAAGTATTCTTACAAAATAGGCCGAAGTCCTTAACTTCAAAACACTGGATGCATGTTGTTTGCTTGATAGCTGCAAAACAAAAGAAAATAATTAATATTGTCAGTTCATTGAGAAAAAAAGATCCTCCGTTCCTGATTGGCTCAAATCCCTTGGCTAAATTGACCAAATTTGGCAGACTTTTGCGATATCCGATAAAATAAACATAAATGTTGCAGGATAACAACAGAAAAAGGCACGGCAATCGAGAAACCCTGGCGAATTTTGGATCGGAATTCCACTCGTTCTTGGGATTCCGGATTCATTGAGCCCAGCTGTCTTCTGGATTCCACAAGCAAAAATTTCCCTGATTTTGGAATCCGATTTCCCTTGTACAGGGAGATATACAAGGTGTCGGGTGAACCACGGTTCTCAGGTCTAGTGGGGGTATTAAATCTTAGGTGACTTCAACATCCACATTGACGTAGCTGGAGACAGTGATGCCAATAAACTTTCAGATTTCTTTGAATCAGTTGGTCTTCAGCAGCATGTTGAACAACATACTCACGCTCAAGGTCATACTTCAGATTTAGTAATTTCTCGGCGGTCTGACAACATTATCAAAGATTTACCGCGTGTTGACCGTTTCCTGTCTAACCATAGTAAGGTTTTGTTCAGTCTCAAGTCAATAAAACCATCTTTATTAGAGGAGACTATCTCCTACAGAAAGCTTAAATCTATCGACTTGAATTCCCTCCAGTCCGACCTGGCTGCTACTGATCTATGTAGAAATTCTCCTGAAGTCCTGGAAGATTTGGCTAGAAGTTATAACAGCACACTGAAAGTTGTTTTGGATAAACATGCTCCTTTGATTACCAGGTCTATTAAAGTGAGACCTCGTGTTCCTTGGTTCAATGAGGAGATTAAGACGGCTAAACGAGAAAGAAGAAAGGCTGAAAAGAGATGGAGAAGGACTAGGTTAGACTCTGACCTGGCTGCCTTCAAGGTAAAGAGGAATGTAGCAACTGCTCTGATGAACAAGGCTCGTAGGGAATTTTACACTAATTTCATTGAGGAGAACAGCGGGGATCAAAAGAAGCTGTTTGCCGCTAGTAATCGCTTACTAAACAGAGGATCTGCCGACTGTCTACCTCCCACTAATGATAGGGCTCAATTCGCCGAGGACATCGGGAAGTTCTTTATACAGAAAATAGTGAATATTAGGGGTCGCCTCGATTGTCATGGTGCTGTAAACTATCATAAACCTGACAAAGAGGGCATTGAGTCGTCTTTCGTCCACCTCACTGAATTTAAGATGTTAACGGAACAAGATGTGAAGTCTCTTACGCAGCATTCGTCTTTAACATCTTGTGCTCTTGACCCTATGCATTCAACTCTGGTCAGCCGATGTGATGTCCTACTTCCTGTACTTACAAGATTAATCAATATGTCCTTAAAGTCTGGTCAATTTCCTGTCGCCTGGAAGGAAGCTTTAGTGCTACCGTTACTTAAAAAACCTGGCCTCGACATTCTCTTCACGAATTTTCGTCCCGCTAGTAACTTACCATTTGTTTCGAAGCTGACAGAGTCAGCCGTCTATAACCAAACTCATAGTCACATTTGCATGAACAATCTTTACCCTGCCAATCAGTCGTCTCATAGGAAGAATTATAGCACAGAAACAGCGTTGCTGAGAGTGAAAAATGACATCTTGTTGAACATGAACAAACAGCATGTAACACTACTGGTTTTATTAGATCTTAGCGCGGCATTTGATACTGTGGATCACAATGTTTTACTCAGTCGGCTTCACTCAAAATTTGGTATATCTGGAACGGCACTTGAATGGTTCCGTTCCTACCTTAATGGAAGATCTCAACGTGTTATGGTCCAAGGAAATCTATCTCGGAGTTTGAATTTGGATTTCGGGGTACCACAGGGCTCTTGCCTCGGGCCATTGCTTTTCATGATTTATGCAAGCAAATTGTTTGATGTCATCAAGGTGCACCTTCCCACGGTTCACTGCTACGCTGACGACACGCAGTTGTATGTGTATTTCAGTCCAAACATAAGCACCGGGCAATTTGAGGCTGTCACTGCTATACAGCACTGTGTGGATGATATACGTAATTGGATGACCAATGATAAACTACTTCTCAATGACGATAAAACGAAATTCCTAATGATTGGTACCAAGAAACAACTAGCCAAAGTTAATATCGATCATGTTTTAATTGGAGACTGTGCAATTAGACCAAAAGGGGTAGTTAAGAACTTGGGGACATGGTTAGACTCGACTCTCTCAATGAATTCTCATGTAAATAATACTTGTTCCAATGCTTTTTATTACCTGTATAATATAAGAAGAATTAGGCAATATTTTTCTAGCGGTCCACTGAGACGCTCATTCACGCATTTGTCTCAAGTCGTGTCGACTATTGTAACAGCTTGCTCTATGGCCTGCCAGCTTACCAGCTTAATAAGCTACAGAGGGTCCAAAATGCTGCCGCTAGGTTAATTTTCCTGGAATCTAAATACTGCCATGTAAGACCGTTGCTGTATAATCTGCACTGGCTACCAGTTAAATTCCGAATTGACTTTACGATACTATTGTTAACGTATAAGGCTATCAATGGCTTAGCGCCGTTTTATCTCCGGGAACTTATTAGTCTTAAAGAAGCATGTAGATACAAGTTACGCTCTGATTGTGATGGACTGCTACTAAATCCTGTGAAATTCAAGACTTTAACAACTTTGGGAGATCGATCTTTTGCTGCTGCTGCTCCTCAACTATGGAATTCATTGCCCTATTTAATTAGGAGTAGCCGCTCAGTAGCATCTTTTAAAAAGACACTCAAGACATTTTTATTTCAGAAAGCTTTTTTGTGATTTTATGTGCTTTTTAATCTCGCCTTTAGTAGGTTTTATGCAGTTTTTTTACGATTTAAGTAGTCTAGGTAATTTTTATAGTTTTAGTGTTGACATAATTGTTTTACTCTTTTTGGTTGGTTCATGCACTTTTTGCATGTATACTTTATGCACTTATTATTATTATTATTATTATTTTATTTTTATTTTTAAGCGCTGATGAAAATAGCAATATTGATATCGGCGCTATATAAGTATTATTATTAGGAATTTCTTATTTTATTTCTCACGTGGGTGGACCCGTATATCGACGTAAAGGTGTACTTAGTGCTGGAATGCTATGCATGCTTGTGTTTTTGGGAGTTCTCTTTTAGTGTTGACATAATTGTTTACTCTTTTTGGTTGGTTCATGCACTTTTTGCATGTATACTTTATGCACTTATTATTATTTTCATTTTATTTTATTTTCATTTTTAAGCGCTGATGAAAATAGCAATATTGATATCGGCGCTATATAAGTATTATTATTATTATTATTATTATTATTAGGAATTTCTTGTTTTATTTCTCACGTGGGTGAACCCGTATATCGACGTAAAGGTGTACTTAGCGCTGGAATGCTATGCATGCTTGTGTTTTGGGAGTTATGTACACAAGGCTACATAGATCTAGATCGCTATCGGATTTTGGTTATTTCTACGTGGTTCTCTACGAGTCAATGAGATAAACGGACCCAATAGTGATTCTCAGAGGCATTTTCAAACGAAATCCGGGTCTTACCAATACTGCCTCGAGTGCCTCGAAGGAGAATATTTCATCCCCTGAAAAAGCCAACACGGAGCCTCCGGTCTCACGAAAAAGAACGAAAATTGAATCCTTATCCAGGGAAACATTAAAAGAGGAGCTAAGCAAGAGACGTCACCCTAAGTCTGGCAACAAGAATGCCTTGATTAACCGACTGACAGAATGGCTTCGTACTTCCCGCCAAAATCCGTCACCTGCGGTGACTCCAGGACCAACTCAACCTGTTTGCGTCGATCTTGATGGTACTCTCTGCAACATTAGTTGTCCCACTTTAAATAATGGGTCCGGCGTTTCTTTAAAGCACATTTCATCTCCGGAAGACGCTTGAGGCTTTGAAAAGTCGACTACGTGAGATCACAGAAGAAAGGGACTCGCTAACTCTTACTGTTAAAATCTTATCCAAAGATCTTTACTTTAACTGTAAGCAGGCCTGTGCTCCTTCAAGCTCGCCGCCTGTCCTTTCACCCGATGCGAAAGCAAATGGAAACAACAACAATCGAGGAAAGAGACAGAAGAAAAAGAAGTCGCGACTTACTCCAGTGGATGTGGTCCTCGAGGCCGTTGAAACCTCCGAGAACGAAATCGTCGAGCAACACCACAACAACCCCCGACTGAAATGAGCATTATTTTGGGCGACTCTATTGTACAGAGAATTCATGGGCCTAGCTTATCAAAGAAAGTCGGTCATAGAGTCATGGTAAACCTTTTCCCGGGGCAACGGTTGAAGACATGGAATCCTATGTCAAGCCTACTTTAAATCAGTCACCTACAAGGATTATTATGCATGCCAGGACCAATGACTTTAAGTCAAGGAAGAACCACGAAATCGCCGACAGCTTAGTGGACTTGGCTTACACTATTGAATCTAGCTCGGATGCAGAAGTAATTCCATTTGAAGTAGTCACCAGACACGATGCATACTGTCAGGCTGCAAAAGACGTCAACAAGAGACTCAGACGCGCGCGCTTCTGCTCGCAGAATGGGTGGAGATTAGTGAGCCATGCCACTATCGATCAGTCTGGACTAAACAGAGGCGGTCTACATCTATACCCTCAAGGAAACCAAGCCATGTTTGTCAATTTTGCTAGTGTGCTAGGAGATAGAAGTTCTTGATCTCCTATCTCCGTGGATGCCGAGTGTGCTCCTCTCCCATTGTAATAGGTGATGTAGATAGTAATTATTGAATTATCCCACCCGGACGCGGCTTGAAAGTTGCTGCTCTAAATGTCAACAATTTGTTAGCTCATATTGATGAAATCCGGATTCTTCTTGCCGAAAACCCCTTAGATATTCTAACTATAAATGAAACCAAGCTAAACGTTCCCAACAGCAATAACGAGGTCTATGTGCCAGGTTACGAAATTGTTCGACACGATCGGCTTAGCGATGGCGGAGACGGTATTTGTTTTTATATTCGAACAAGTATAAATCTCTCAATCGAACTGATATGCATGTGCAACATTTGGAACATCTATGCATTGAAATCCGCAAGCCCCGGACTGCACCTTTTCTCGTTGTCACCTGGTACAGTCCCCCTGACACGCGAGTTGATATTTTCAATCATTTTGAACTTTTTGTTGGTAAGCTAGATGTTACAGGAAGGGAATACTTTTTAGTTGGCGACTTAAACTGAAATATGATTTCTGAAATTCCGGATAATGACACCCGACTGTTAACGAATATCACAGACATCTATGCGCTTCACCAATTGATTAACGAGCCCCCCCGCATAACAGAAATTTCAGCAACTTTATTAGATGTAAGTTGTGTTTCACAATTGCCCTGATAATGTTGTCTGTTCAGGTCAGGGGCACACAACAACTGTTTTCTGTAAAATATCTGTTCGGAGAAGCAAAAATTGCCTAGAGTTTTCTATAGATTGAAGAAGGCTAAAAATTTCCTAATAATAGTTTCAATCATGTGCAATTTTCGAAGCTTATCTAATAAATTCCCTACGACTTTCTGAAGTTATTATTATTTTTTAATTTCTCTCCCAAGATTAAGCTATTTTTCGTAGAAAAAGGAAACCTAAAGTTTTCGGACTCGAGAATGCATTGAAGAGAAGAGATGAATCACAAAAATTCTTACTTTCGAAAAACGCAAAATTGCATCTAAAATTCTCGGGAAAATAATGCTGAAGCCCTTGTAATTTAGAAATTACTCAGTTTGCTCTAGGATGACCTAACAGATACAAATTTTATAGCGCCGCTTAGAATGCATTTCTAGAGATCTCTAGCCTAAAATGTGTTTTTAATGCATTTAGGGAAAAAGCCTCGTTGGGTGCCGCTGTCAGGTGTCCTGCATGTTGGAATAAGCGACCACGGTTTAGTTTATGCATCTCGCAAATTATCTATCAATCAAGTAGGTTAAGGGCCACACCATGGTCACTTTTCGCAAATTTAAGCCTTTCAATTCTTGTGACTTTCGTCGCGATATTTCCATGCAGGATTGGGACAACATCGACAAATTTCAAGATCCAGACGATATGTGGGCGGGGTGGAAAAGAATGATTCTTTTTTGTGCAGATAAACACGTCCCGTTGAAAACAAAGCGGGTTCGTGCGTCTAAATCTCCCTGGATAAACTCAAATTTAAAACAAGAAATGCACAAGCGAGACGTTCTTAAAATAAAGGCAATCCGTTCCAAAGAACCTTCCGATTGGGCCAATTTCAAAAAGCATCGCAACTATGTCAATGGTCAGATAAAGAGGGCGAAAGTAACTTATCATCATAATGCCCTTCGTGTGAATGAAGGTGACATCCGTAATACATTGCGTGCCATGAATGAAGTCACATCGGAGAGAACGGTTAATTCTCTTATCAAAGAAATTAAAATCAATGGGGCTTCGATCACTGACGCACGCAATTTGGCTGACACTTTCAATTCTCACTTTTCCACTATAGGTGCTGATTTAGCTAATGAAACTCCTTCACGAAATAATTTATCGAATCTTGACTACATAACTAAATCAAACAATACCTTTGTGCTGAAAACAACCAATTATTCAGAAGTGTTTTGTTTGTTAACTTAGTTGAGTAAATCAGAGGCCACAGGGCTTGATAAAATTCCAGCTAGATTTATAAAGGAATGTGCAGATCAAATTGCATCCTCACTCTATAACATTTTTAACAGGTCTATTGTTTCTGGCACCTTTCCTGAGGAATGGAAATGCTCAAAGGTGATTCCACTGTTCAAACAAGGAGAGCGCTCAGATTTGAATAATTATCGCCCAATTTCTGTCACGCCTATTGTGGCAAAAGTCTTTGAGAGAATCATTTACAATCAATTGTACGGTTATTTAACTCAGAATGATCTGATATCCAGTCATCAATCTGGATTTCGATCTCTTCATTCCACGGTCACTGTCTTACTCCATGCCACTGACAACTGGCATTCAATATAGACATAGGAAATGTGAATGACGTGGTATTTCTTGATCTAACAAGAGCATTTGATATCGTTGACCACTCCATCTTTTGTCGAAATTGGAAGCCTATGATGTTTCTGGCTCTGCCTATAGGCGATTTGAATCCTATCTTTTCTCCTGTACTGAAAAATGTTTTTTAAATGGTTCTCTCTCGGGTAGCAAATCCCCTTCCTTCGGTATACCTCAGGGAACTGAAGTCGGGCTACTTTTTCAGTAGTTAAATTGGACTCAACTTGCTCGTCGTCGTGAACTCCACACAGTAAACATGGTTTACAAATGTACTCACGGTTTAGCGCCTGAATATTAACAGGATAGATTTGTAAAAATTGTTTCGAATTATTTCTTAAGAGATTCTTCTAATAAATGTGATGTCCCTCTCCCCCGCACCAATTATCTTAAAAATAGTTTTGGTTATAGCGGGGCGGTCTTATGGAACGGTTTCCCTTCGACTCTTCGGCAAGCAGAATCCATACACAGTTTTAAATCTGGCTGCAAGAAATTCTTCAGACAATATATGAAATGCTATTTTCGCGCCACTTTTCTCAAGCCACTCTCTATACGGGAGCCTGGAACAGACCTCAATTGCCCTTAATCCGAGGTCCCTGGTACATCTACTCAGGTGTCAAGCGTATACTCACGTGTTGTTAGGTTCTGAATGTTACAGTTGTTCCCAGAACAACACTCAACATTACAGTCTAGCAAGGTCATGTTTTGAGATGCCAAGGAGGAATTGAATCCTGCACACATAGTTTCTTGGTCTACAGTAAAGAATAGACACGATAAGTTATAAATAATTTTAGATAGATTATTATTTTCATGCCTGATAGGCCTCCTGCATCCGCGAGATGTTCATCGTGCTGCCAGTATTATCAACCACCCACCCTGGAAAGCATCTGACTGAAAGTTGTCGGGAGTCAATATTCACCCATTATTGCCTAATCGGCTAGCCAATCAAACCTCAAGATTCGCTTTGAATCTTGTCAGCTCACGGAGCCAGCCATATGTTACCGGCCGAGAAAGGCTGGCGCTATTTTCCCATCCCAAACGATCGAAGACAACAAGACGAGACGAATATGGCGGCCTCGTAAAACAAGACAAACCTCGTGCGTTTTGTTACCCCTAATTCATTTTAGCTACAATTGTATCTCTTTTTGCGTGGTGGGGAGGGAGGGGGGTTCGGGTGGTCCTATTTCCTACTCGCTCCAGAGTCTTATTTCCAGCTCGTTACGTATATACTTGAAGAGGAAGTGACCGTTGATCGTCAAATTATAAGATAAGAGCTAATAACGATAACTCTAACAATACAAAAACAACACTTAATTATAAGTTATTAGTTAGCCCAAGCCTAACTACAGATAATACATTCATGTGTATTTTAAATAATTTAACTTCTGGTTTTACTGAGTGCCGTTGAGACTAAACCATTTTCTTACCCGTGCAGTTGACACATCCTCTTCCCTCTAGGACTGTAGTAATCACTTTATCAGGACTGTAGAAATATTTTATGTTTCCCTTAGCTGTGTAGCACTGAGAAGAACAAGGTATGTGTCGAATGGAGTTTTTACAGAATATGTTCAAGGCCTCAATTTCGAAGCACTCGATACAAGTTGTTTCGTTAAAAGCTGTTAAAAACAAAAACAAGAAAATGATAATGCCGGTCAGTAGTTTAAGATATTAATCTGCGTGCAGCGACGTATAGACTTGACATCAAGAGTCGGGAAGGTTGTATAGTATTCAGGTGTTAGAATGACCGATTATTCATTTGTTCGAGGGGATATAAAAGCAGCGCGGGAAATGACGCGTTTGCGATGGCGCGTACTGTCCAATTACTAGGGACCTTACGAAACCACTACAACGAAGGCAACGTTAACGTAAAAAGAAATTAAAAAGGTTTAATGAGCAAAACAACAACTCTGCACGTGCATCACGCTTTTTTGTACATTTCTTTACCTTCACTGCACAACTGCGACGTGAAATGACCTAATTTTAAGTTTACTTGGGAACGGAAACGACAAGGCGATAAATTCTACCATCTCTATCCGAACTTGAGCGCGTTCCCCTCTCTTCAGCTCCAGCCAAAATCTCCTTCTTTTAAGTAACAGTGCGAATTGGGATAATCGCGAAAAAGTTTAAAATGATGCGGTCTGTTTTTCAGGGACGTTTTCACGGACGTCGCCGTTGTCGAATCGTAAGGTCCCTACTTAAGAATGACGTGCACGGTCCCATTACACTGTCCTATTACTGCGGAAATCGGACAGCTGGCTGATATCCAATCAGATTAGAGAATTTTGTGATAGCTATGATAAGTATTAAAAGAAGGTCCTTATACTGAGCCTGTTGCTTGTTATTGAAAAGAAAACCATTATTCCCGGGTTTTCTTCTATTCCAATGTGATTTTAGGGGTTTAAAGTAATACCAAAATAGTGTTAAATAACTCCTTAAAGGAGAGAACCCGCGAAAAAAACTTATCGTAAAGAGTGGACTCTCGCAACTGCGCAAACCTTGGACAGGGGATCAGCGGCGGCGGAGCGAAGTAAAACGTTGCGGGGGGGGGGGGCTGAAAATGAAATTGAACATTCCGTTCCCCCCCCCCCCCCCCTTAATAGACAATAAGACGCCCACATTTTGGACCCCCGGATGCAATCTTCAATGGTGCTGACAACAAACACTTCATAGGATAGCCTACCAAAGGGGGGTGGGAGGGTGGGGGGTGGTAGTGCGGATAAAAAAAAGGAAATCTCCCAATCCACCCGGCTACGTAGGTGGTTCCTTGTTTTAAACAGACGAGTCGACTTTTACTTGAACTTTCCAAAACAGTCTTTTTCAGGCCTAATGAGTTGACCGTGGTAAAATAAAGGAAAATTATATGTTATTCTACAAAACTTACATTCTTCCGCCTATGCGGGGAATATAAGTTTTTGTAGTATGCTTTCTTTCCTTCGAATTCGAGAGGATAAATAAATGTTATAAAAGGAAAACCGATCACGTTTGTGTTCCTTCTTTGTTGCGTGTTACTTACCATATGACTTGGAAGTAGGAGAAACAGGATTTGGAGTTTTCGTATACACCATTGTTGGAGGAACTGCTGTGACGTATTGGTTGTTGCAGTTGTCACCAGTACAACACTCAATATTACAATCGAGCAAGGTCCAGTTTTGAGGTTGGGCATTAAAAGCCGCTGCAAATGCTGCGCAAGCTGCTGCTTTGTCTATTAATAAAAGCAATGCAAAACAACATCTTAGCATCGAATTTGTTGAACCTAATCTTATCCTATACACTTGAGTGGCTAATGCCAGGTATATCCTGACAATAAGTATAAGTATCCCCTGCCTCCACCACCACTACCACCACATTTCTATTGTTTTCCCTCTACCAACGTAACACGACTACCACCGCATTTCTAATGTTTCCCCTCTACCACCACCACCGCATTTCAACTGTTTTATCTCCACCACGTTTCTATTGTTTTCCCTCCACCACCACCATATTTTTTAATGTTTCCCCTTCACTACCACATTTCAACAGTTTTCTCAAAACCATCACCACATTTCTATCGTCATTCCTTTAACCTCAAAACCACCACCATCACTACCACATTTTTAATGTTTACCCTTCACCACCACCACCATATTTCAACTGTTTTCTCTCCACCACCGAACCACCTTCACCACCACATTTCTATTGCTTTCCCTTCAACTTCACCGCCACTGCATCTCCATTGTTTTAACTCAACCTGCACCAGAGCCCGATTGTTCGAAAGTGGATTAGATCCTAACTTCGAGTTAAATTAGCTTATTATTCATTCAAAATATTTCCCCAATTCTGACTGGCTAAAAGCACACGCATAATTCACCATAACCAGCTACCGATGACCAAATTTAGAAGAATTTTGCGATTAATCAACCGATGACGTCAAAAGTGCAGCTTTCTTGCAGGTTAATGCATCGTTCACCGAGAAGACCTGGGGACGAGGTTGAATTGTTTTGGCTGTGAAAACAAAACTGGCGGATATTTCACTCGTTTCAGGAGTAAGAACTAGGCGAAATAATAGCTTAAAACATGGCAAAAACAGCAAGAAGACAACTCGAAGGCTTACATCTGCTATTTGGAGAATATTTGCTGAGCTGAACAACCCTAAACGTGCATTATCGAAGATGGAGTTAACATCGTGATGGAGGTAAGCATGTTTTAGCTATGTTTTTAAGCTACGAATTTTTTTTGAATGAATAATAAAACAATTATCGAATTCGGCTTTCGTAACACATGAATAATTATGGAGATCTCAGAGGGTGTTATCCGCCTCGGCATCGACGGATAACACCCTCCTCGATCTCCATAATTCTTCATAAGATACTCAGCCTCATTCATTAATTGTTAATTAACCCGAGGACAAATTTTAATTGCAGGTCTTATGTGTCGTTCAAGCATCGGTTAACTCAAACCTCAGGTTAAACCGTGGATTAAATTTAACCCTGCTAGCTAGGTAGGTTAAATAACTAACCTTAGGTTAAATGATACTAAAAGTAACGTCAAAACAAAATGGCTGACTTGTTGTCAAGGTTTACCGACTATTAAAACGACAACAGAAAAAGAATCACAGATCGTTCAGACAAATGAAAAAAAATTAAAATTTTACAAACGAAGAACTAAGAGCTCGCTACAGGTTTGAAAGAAGCTCAATCCTACGCCAGTTCTTTTTGTTTCTTTTCAAAATTTTGTGAATTCGGTAAACTTTGGACAAGAAATTTAGATTCTTCCACTTCCTTCGGACTTCGCCACTTATCTCTTCTCCACTCCTACAGCGTTGTGTCACTGTTATTGGTGTCCTTGCCTTTGGTTTGTCGCACTGTTTGTCAACTTAATTACTTTTCAAAACGAGCAAGTTTTCTTCCACGTTCTCGGTTGAAATAGCAATCTCCGAGGCGCTGAAATTATTTTTTCTGGGATCCTCCACCGACGCCATTTTAGGACGTAAACAAACCAAGAGGTATTATGGGATGCTAACCGCGAGTTGGTGGCGATAACCCGAGGTTAACTAACCAGTCCTCTAACCGCCCTTCAAACAACGCAATTTTGACCCCAAGTTAACAAACCTGCGGTCAAGAAAATTAACCTCGGGTTGGGCCTAACCCTAGGTTAATTTAACCCGTCTTTCGAACAAGCCGGTCAAGATGTCTATTGTTTTCCTTCCTCCACCTCCACCACCACATTTCTATTGTTTTCTCTTCATCAGTACCACCACCATTACATTTCTGTTGTTTTCCCTCTACTACCACCATATGATTTTATAAGGTAACTAAGATAGTACGCGCGCTCTGATTGGCCGAGAGGCGTGTTTGCATGAGAGTATGTAAACATGGTTGTGACGGTTGAGACGTCAAGATGTTTTGCTTTTCCCGCGCTAATCACGTAAGCACGAATTTGAAAAAGTTTTCGAGTTCAAAACGCGTCAAGTTTACTTTATTTACCCATCCCTTCGTCGGCTGAAACTTGGAAAATCGTTACAAAGAAGGTGTGTCAATTTTTTTTCGTTTAAGCTAACATTTTAAGCGAGAAAAATCCGTATTTTGGAAAGCAACTTTTTGCAAAACAAGAACTGATTACGCGAGCAAGACTTCGTGGACAAGACTTTGCGACTAGTAAGAATTTCTCTTTTAATCATTTCGATACAAAGAGGAGTTTTGCTTTTTTCTCTGGAAAATTATTTTATAAAAGCAATAGAAAACTTTTTTCCTGTGTTTGCATCGCCTGATATAAACACGACAGGGGTTGGAAGAATTCTCGACAGTTATGCAAACCCTGGACTTCGTCTCGGGTTTGCATAACTGTCTCGAATTCTCCCAACCCCTCGAGTGATGACTAGCTTTTAGAACAACTAGTTCTGTCTGGTCATCTTAAGTATGTTTACTGTCATCCAAGCTTCGATATCTCGCACACAGTCTTCTATCGCTAATTTTGCCAGATCAGCAGAGGAGGATTCAAAGGTAAGATATAATTGCGTATCATCGGCATACAAATGAAAGTCAACGTTATGGTGTCTCATAATAACACCCAGGGGTGAAGTATAAAGCAGGAATAAGATAGGGCCAAGGACACTACCCTGGGGAACACCGTAACAAAGCTCACGACTGGGCGACACTCCACCGTTTACTTTCACAGTCTGGTAACGGTCAGACAAGTATGATCTAAAACACTGTAGTGCACAGTCAACGACGCCAAAACGATATGAAATACGATGCAAAAGAATCTGGAGATCAACTGTGTCGGAGGCTGCTTAAAGATGCAATAGGAGCAGTATCACGCAGGAATAATTGTCAATGGCTCGGAGTATATCATCCTGAACTTTAATCAGTGCCGTAAACTTTGGCTTAAGCTGTTTTCTAAAGAATTCTCTTACCTTTGCAGTCGATGCATCCTCGGGCTATACCTGTGTGAATTACCTCGGACCCGTTCAGATACTTGTACCTTCCTGCTGCTGTAAAGCATTGCCCTTCTCCAATGCTGGGAAATCGTCGATAAGAACAAGGCAGTGAAATCTGGTTGCTGTTACACAACGCAAGATCATCACCCGAACCTGCATCCTCTAGGCAATGATAACATCTTTGATTGAGAGCTGCCAAAAAAAAAATATGTGCAATCTTCTGTTAAAACATTTAGCTTAAAAGGAGATGAAAAACAAAAACAAAAAAGAGTCTAAAAAGAGTAAGGGGTGGCATATTTTGTTTCTTGTTTGTTTGTTGTTATTTTTTTCGGGACGTCAATTTCCGCTTCGAATTCCACAGATTTTACAACAATGCGCTAAAAATACTAATAAATACTAACATTATATGTTAGAAGTGCCAGAGAAAAGAAGCGGCATGCGGATCGAAGTATTTGTGTCGTCTGGCATGTAACATAAACGACGAATGACTTTACGAAAACAAGGAGAAACACATTTGCCTGACCACTTCATTGCTAGAGTAAATGATCTCGTGACACTGGTTCTAACCGTTGCGTTTGTAACCAAAACCCTATGCAGCGACCATTTAAATAATGAAACCTCTTTGAAAGTACTTTGAAAGTATTTTTACATGGTACTATTTTTTTTTTCAACATTTTACAACATACGAATCAAATGTAGAAATTTAATTGTTTGAATTTTGACCTCCTAATAACCTAAAAAAGACAAGGCGAAAACAGAGCAACTGTATTCTATTTTATTTATTTAGTTAATTTATTTGATTTTTAGTCAGTCACGTAACATAACAATAAAACGTTACGAACGGTGTGAATTAAAATTTAAGTTAATGTGACAAGAAAGCCTTAAGTTGCTGGGAGCTTATATTAATAGGCTTCCTTAAGCTAAATTACTACAGACTGT
>JBBMOI010000018.1:8032500-8117500 GCA_038088405.1 Porites divaricata | reverse complement strand
CTGCGACTCCCTTCCCCTCCCGAAAAGAGTCCCCACCCACCACCCCCCTAAAGTCTACACAGCCTTACGCACGAGCGCTCGGGCGTACGCTAACGTCCCATTGGTCGGTTACTTTTTTAGCAATAAGTCCTTCTTAGCAATAAGACAGAAGATCCGTTAAAATTACAACGATCGGCTTGATGGCTGAACATTCTAGGCAATTATATGAAAAAGGCTTTACCTGTACAGTTGATGCATCCTCGCATCTGAATGGGTGCTGTAATAAATTGATCAACAACGTAGTACTTTAAGATTCCCTTCAATGAGTAACAGTGAAAAGGACATGAAAACATATAAAAGCTGCTACAGGTTATGTTGGGGGGCCCAAATCCACTGCAATGGATACATGTCGTTTGGTTGACAGCTGTTCAAAAAAGAAAAACAAAAACAAATAACACAACCATTTAAGCTTACCACAAAGCTTTCTTTAAGTCCCGCGAGACTTTTTCAGCGTGTGAAGACACTGTGACGCGCCCCAGATTCTCGGTGGCTGGTAGCCTCATCTGTCTCCATTAAGAGGTAGTTGCAATAGACCTGTTTCATAATGACCTGGACTTCGAGAACTGCAAACATCTCTTAATCGAGACGGAGGATGGGGGGAGATACCAACCACTGGGAATCTGGAACAATCTCCTGAGGTGTCTGCCATTGCTCGGTAGCTTCACGCAAAGAAGAAGATTGGTTAGTACTTAACGGAAGCTTTGAATTTAGGTTCAAAACGTGGGCAGTCTTCAAAGTAACTATAAATCACCTGAGGCAACAAGAACAGTTAAGGATTCCCAAACTTGGAGGATGAATTAAACAAAATCAGACATTTTCAAGAAGGTTTATTCACCTTTCTACAAATCATAAGTTAATTCATTTTCAAAACTTTGTTGAATCAACGGATCACAGATAACTCATGTAAAGAAAAAATAAACTTAGCAACTTTGTTAAATCAGTGATTTGAAACAAGAAAAAAGCTGTTAAATAGCAATGTAATGGCTTGCTTAATTATAAGAAACTGAACAAAAATAGGCCAAAATTTGAACTGTATACTGTAGTTAATTTAGGCTTTTATTTCCGGACAATTTCAGCTCCTCTGCGTCAAAGTCCCATTTTCCCGGTAATGAAACGTCAATGTTAGAATGAAAGAAAACAGTAAGTTTATTTATCGTTATTCATGACCACTTGGATGTCGGAAAGTACCGTATTTTGAAGTGCTGAAGGGGCGGTATACTTAACATATCTTAGGGACCTAAAACTTACGGGTCACCAGAGCCGTTAATGAGTGCCCAGGAGCAAAAGGAAACGTTTATACAGCTATTTCGAGAAAGGTTGTCGTTAAAGGTGCACGCGACAATCCCGAAAGACATTGTGGGTGGTTTTGGATTCACTGTTCTTCAGAGAAATTTGAAAGAATTGGCACGAAAGGCCATGAAAATGTGTTTGCGCGTGCTAACGGAAAGCAACAATAGTAGGTTCGACAGATACAGTCGCCAGGGACAGTGGATCGATCATATCCCATATTACCTTTCGGGATTGTCGAGTGCATATTTTTTCCGACAACCTTTCTCGAAATAGCTGTATACAAAATAAACGACGTATTGGTTGGAGCGTAAGCATCTAAGTTGTTCTTAAGTGTTGTAATGGAGGAAGAAAGTGAAGTTATAGGAATTTCCCAAGGGCACGTGGGTGGGTCCGTATACGTGTACTCATCAATTGGAAGGACCATGAACAACCATGTATGCTTGTTTGCTGGGGGGATGGGATGCAGTCATGTACATGTAGTCACGTGTTAGAATAACAATTTACGTTAGCGTTAGAGGGGTTGTATTCACGTGCTCAGAAGTTGGGTGTTGAAACGACCATCATGAAGGACCTGGGCGGTCTACTTCTACTTAGGTGTAAGAATAACCGTATACTTACGTGTTGTAGGGAATGGCGCTGGAGTGGCCGTAGCTTTCGTTGGAATGACAGTTAAGTTGTGGATGTTACAGTTGTCCCCAAAACAACACTCAATATTACAGTCTAGCAAAGTCATGTTTTGGAATGCCAAGGTAGTATTGAATTCTGAACAAAATGCTTCTTTGTCTAAAGAAAAGAAATTCATGATGAAATGTGTGTAAGGAAGTTGCTTCTTTGAGCCTTTCTTACGCCCCAGCAAACTAAAGGGAGCAAGCAAAATTGTTATCAAGAAGGTTAAAAACTTTATTTCACAATAGTCTTAAGAGTTTATTCTTTGTACATCAGGCTAAACTATTTCGTTCCTTTGTGCCTTACATCGATTTGTTTCTTCAGCATTAGGAGCTGTTTGCTGAAATAGAATATTAACTTACAAATCATAAGGGGAGACAGCCTTTTATTTTCAGACGGGCCGCCTATATAGACGAAACTTTAATGCTTCCGTTGTTGAATCAAACCCCAACCTGGCAAGCAAATGCCTCTCGCTCGAGGAATTATTGACCGCCAGTTGGGAGTTTAAGATGGCTGGATACGCAATAAAAACAATAAAATGATATTAATAATAAATAGAACGAGGCAAAAATTCAGCAATCTTGACTGGAAAGCCTCATTTTGAAAACTAAGATTTTTTCTTCCGTCCAGAAGTAAACAGAGTTTTTTGGACACGGCGTATTTGAGCACCAAAAACGCAGGTTTTGAAAACGGTCCCCAGAGTAACTATTTTAAAACGCTCACTAATCGGTTTAGTATAGACGGACGAAAACGGAGGTCTTGGAATATGATAACATTATACATAATAAGACCCATGCCCTCTCATGTATGCTATCTTAGTTCCATTGTTTTGGCGTTTTCGTGTGGACGGGCGAAAACGATTAGAATGCGCTACGTATGGAAGCATATGTTTTCGAAAACGTTTTGTAAAACAAACAAAAAAAAACTCCCTCCATATTTAAAAACAGCCGGATAAGTGTGGAGAAGAGACAATAATAGGAGAGAGAGAGAAAAAAAACGCCCAGTCTTGCCCTTGAGATATGTGAATTTTACCAAAGCTATTTTTAGATCAATTTAAAAAAACATGAAATTAATCGGAAGTTAATAATAATAATAATTATGAATTTGTTGTGCGCAAATTCCATCCATATATGTTCAACTGTTTCTGGAGAGGTTCAAAAACTTTTATTCAGTGTACTCTCACGGTAGTCAAGGGAGAATTCAGCAGCCCGTGGCCATTAAAATATTCTGCATTGTTTCCTCTGGGGCAGTCCCGCGTAAATTCATGATGCTGCAAACAATTGATCTGAATGTGCGGACGTCTCAGGATTTAGACTTAAAACTTCTTAAAATAACTTTAGTGAACTTCACATATCCTGCCCAGTGTCCTAAAGTTCCCCCTCTATCCCATTGTTCTTGGTGTGGCCGAGCCTTGATGAGTGTCTTGAGACTTTCTTACCTTTGCAGTTGGCACATCCTCGTCCCTCTATGGTTGAAGTGATAAATTGATCGGGTCTTATGAAAAACTTTATGTTTCCCTTAGCTGTGTAGCATTGATTTTGAGATGGACAAGGCACCTGACTAGAGGTATTCCTACAAAATAGGCCGAAGTCCTTAACTTCAAAACACTGGATGCATGTTGTTTGCTTGATAGCTGCAAAACAAAAGAAAATAATTAATATTGTCAGTTCATTGAGAAAAAAAGATCCTCCGTTCCTGATTGGCTCAAATCCCTTGGCTAAATTGACCAAATTTGGTAGACTTTTGCGATATCCGATAAAATGACATAAATGTTGCAGGATAACAACAGAAAAAGGCACTGCAATCGAGAAACCCTGGCGAATTTTGGATCGGAATTCCACTCGTTCTTGGGATTCCGGATTCATTGAGCCCAGCTGTCTTCTGGATTCCACAAGCAAAAATTTCCCTGATTTTGGAATCCGATTTCCCTTGTACAGAGAGATATACAAGGTGTCGGGTGAACCACGGTTCTCAGGTCTAGTGGGGGTATTAAATCTTAGGTGACTTCAACATCCACATTGACGTAGCTGGAGACAGTGATGCCAATAAACTTTCAGATTTCTTTGAATCAGTCGGTCTTCAGCAGCATGTTGAACAACATACTCACGCTCAAGGTCATACTTTAGATCTAGTAATTTCTCGGCGGTCTGACAACATTATCGAAGATTTACCGCGTGTTGACCGTTTCCTGTCTGACCATGGTACGGTTTTGTTCAGTCTCAAGTCAATAAAACCATCTTTATAGAGGAGACTATCTCCTACAGAAAGCGTAAATCTATCGACTTGAATTCCCTCCAGTCCGACCTGGCTGCTACTGATCTATGTAGAAATCCTCCTGAAGTCCTGGAAGATTTGGCTAGAAGTTATAACAGCACACATGAAAGTTGTTTTGGATAAACATGCTCCTTTGATTACCAGGTCTATTAAAGTGAGACCTCGTGTTCCTTGGTTCAATGAGGAGATTAAGACGGCTAAACGAGAAAGAAGAAAGGCTGAAAAGAGATGGAGAAGGAATAGGTTAGACTCTGACCTGGCTGCCTTCAAGGTAAAGAGGAATGAAGCAACTGCTCTGATGAACAAGGCTCGTAGGGAATTTTACACTAATTTCATTGAGGAGAACAGCGGGGATCAAAAGAAGCTGTTTGCCGCTAGTAATCGCTTACTAAACAGAGGATCTGCCGACTGTCTACCACCCACTATTGATAGGGCTCAATTCGCCGAGGAAATCGGGAAGTTCTTTATACAGAAAATAGTGAATATTATATGGGGGTCGCCTCGCTTGTCATGGTGCTGTAAACTATCATAAACCTGACAAAGAGGGCATTGAGTCGTCTTTCGTCCACCTCACTGAATTTAAGATGTTAACGGAACAAGATGTGAAGTCTCTTATGCAGCATTCGTCTTTAAAATCTTGTGCTCTTGACCCTATGCCTTCAACTCTGGTCAGCCGATGTGATGTCCTACTTCCTGTACTTACAAGATTAATCAATATGTCCTTAAAGTCTGGTCAATTTCCTGTCGCCTGGAAGGAAGCTTTAGTGCTACCGTTACTTAAAATACCTGGCCTCGACATTCTCTTCAAGAATTTTCGTCCCGTTAGTAACTTACCATTTGTTTCGAAGCTGACAGAGTCAGCCGTCTATAACCATACTCATAGTCACATTTGCATGAACAATCTTTACCCTGCCAATCAGTCGTCTTATAGGAAGAATTATAGCACAGAAACAGCGTTGCTGAGAGTGAAAAATGACATCTTGTTGAACATGAACAAACAGCATGTAACACTACTGGTTTTATTAGATCTTAGCGCGGCATTTGATACTGTGGATCACAATGTTTTACTCAGTCGGCTTCACTCAAAATTTGGTATATCTGGAACGGCACTTGAATGGTTCCGTTCCTACCTTAATGGAAGATCTCAACGTGTTATGGTCCAAGGAAATCTATCTCGGAGTTTGAATTTGGATTTCGGGGTACCACAGGGCTGTTGCCTCGGGCCATTGCTTTTCACGATTTATGCAAGCAAATTGTTTGATGTCATCAAGGTGCACCTTCCCACGGTTCACTGCTACGCTGACGACACGCGGTTGTATGTGTCTTTCAGTCCAAACATAAGCACCGGGCAATTTGAGGCTGTCACTGCTATACAGCACTGTGTGGATGATATACGTAATTGGATGACCAAGGATAAACTACTTCTCAATGACGATAAAACGGAATTCCTAATGATTGGTACCAAGAAACAACTAGCCAAAGTTAATATTGATCATATTTTAATTGGAGACTGTGCAATTAGACCAAAAGGGGTAGTTAAGAACTTGGGGACATGGTTAGACTCGACACTCTCAATGAATTGTCATGTAAATAATACTTGTTCCAATGCTTTTTATTACCTGTATAATATAAGAAGAATTAGGCAATATCTTTCTAGGTGGTCCACTGAGACGTTCATTCACGCATTTGTCTCAAGTCGTGTCGACTATTGTAACAGCTTGCTCTATGGCCTGCCAGCTTACCAGCTTAATAAGCTACAGAGGGTCCAAAATACTGCCGCTAGGTTAATTTTCCTGGAATCTAAATACTGGCATGTAAGACCATTGCTGTATAATCTGCACTGGCTGTCAGTTAAATTCCGAATTGACTTTAAGATATTATTGTTAACGTATAAGGCTATCAGTGGCTTAGCGCCTTTTTATCTCTGGGAACTTATTAGTCTTAAAGAAGCATGTAGGTACAAGTTACGCTCTGATTGTGATGGACTGCTACTAAATCCTGTGAAATTCAAGACTTTAACAACGTTGGGAGATCGATCTTTTGCTGCTGCTGCTCCTCAACTATGGAATTCATTGCCCTATTTAATTAGGAGTAGCCGGTCAGTAGCATCTTTTAAAAAGACACTCAAGACATTTTTATTTCAGAAAGCTTTTTTGTGATTTTATGTGCTTTTTAATCTCGCCTTTAGTAGGTTTTATGCAGTTTTTTTACGATTTAAGTAGTCTAGGTAATTTTTATAGTTTTAGTGTTGACATAATTGTTTACTCTTTTTGGTTGGTTCATGCACTTTTTGCATGTATACTTTATGCACTTATTATTATTTTTATTTTATTTTATTTTCATTTTTAAGCGCTGATGAAAATAGCAATATTGATATCGGCGCTATATAGGTATTATTATTATTATTATTATTATTATTATTATTATTATTAGGAATTTCTTGTTTTATTTCTCACGTGGGTGAACCCGTATATCGACGTAAAGGTGTACTTAGTGCTGGAATGCTATGCATGCTTGTGTTTTGGGAGTTATGTACACAAGGCTACATAGATCTAGATCGCTATCGGATTTTGGTTATTTCTACGTGGTTCTCTACGAGTCAATGAGATAAACGGACCCAATAGTGATTCTCAGAGGCATTTTCAAACGAAATCCGGGTCTAACCAACACTGCCTCGAGTGCCTCGAAGGAGAATATTTCATCCCCTGAAAAAGCCAACACGGAGCCTCCTGTCCCACTAAATAGAAAGAAAATTAAATCCTTATCCAGGGAAAGACTAAAAGAGGAGCTAGGCAAGAGACGTCACCCTAAGTCTGGCAACAAGAATGCTTTGATTAACCGACTGACAGAATGGATTCGTAATTCCCGCCAAAATCCGTCACCTGCGGTGACTCCAGGACCAACTCAACCTGTTTGCGTCGATCTTGATGGTACTCTCTGCAACATTAGTTGTCCCACTTTAAATAATGGGACCGGCGTTTCTTTAAAGCACATTTTATCTCCGGAAGACGCTTGAGGCTTTGAACAGTCGACTACGTGAGATCACAGAAGAAAGGGACTCGCTAACTGTTACTGTTAAAATCTTATCCAAGGATCTTTATTTTAACTGTAAGCAGGCCTGTGCTCCTTCAAGCTCGCCGCCTGTCCTTTCACCCGATGCGAACGCAAATGGAAACAACAACAATCGAGGAAAGAGACAGAAGAAAAAGAAGTCGCGGCTTACTCCAGTGTATGTGATCCTCGAGACCGTTGAAACCCCCGAGAACGAAATCGTCGAGCAACACCACAACAACCCCCGACTGAAATGAGCATAATTTTGGGCGACTCTATTGTACAGAGAATTCATGGGCCTAGCTTATCAAAGAAAGTCGGTCATAGAGTCATGGTAAACCTTTTCCCGGGGCAACGGTTGAAGACATGGAATCCTATGTCAAGCCTACTTTAAATAAGTCACCTACAAGGATTATTATGCATGCCGGGACCAATGACTTTAAGTCAAGGAAGAACCACGAAATCGCCGACAGCTTAGTGGACTTGGCTTACACTATTGAATCTAGCTCGGATGCTGAAGTAATTCCATCTGAAGTAGTCACCAGACGTGATGCATACTGTCAGGCTGCAGAAGACGTCAACAAGAGACTCAGACGCGCGCGCTTCTGCTCACAGAATGGTTGAGATTAGTGAGCCATGCCACTATCGATCAGTCTGGACTAAACAGAGGCGATCTACATCTATACCCTCAAGGAAACCAAGCCATGTTTGACAATTTTGCTAGTGTGCTAGGAGATAGAAGTTCTTGATCCCCTATCTCCGTGGATGCCGAGTGTGCTCCCTCTCCCATTGTAATAGGTGATGTAGATAGTAATTATTGAATTATCCCATCCGGACGCGGCTTTAAAGTTGCTGCTCTAAATGTCAACAATTTGTTAGCTCATATTGATGAAATCCGGATTCTTCTTGCTGAAAACCCCTTAGATATTCTAACTATAAATGAAACCAAGCTAAACGTTCCCAACAACAATAACGAGGTCTATGTGCCAGGTTACGAAATTGCTCGACACGATCGGCTTAGCGATGGCGGAGGCGGAATTTGTTTTTATATTCGAACAAGTATAAATTTCTCAATCGAACTGATATGCATGTGCAAAATTTGGAACATCTATGCATTGAAATCAGCAAGCCCCGGACTGCGCCTTTTCTCGTTGTCACCTGATACAGTCCCCCTGACACGCGAGTTGATATTTTCAATCATTTTGAACTTTTTGTTGGTAAGCTAGATGTTACAGGAAGGGAATACTTGTTAGTTGGTGACTTAAACTGAAATATGATTTCTGAAATTCCGGATAATGATACCCGACTGTTAACGATCACTGACGCACGCAATTTGGCTGACACTTTCAATTCTCACTTTTCCACTACAGGAGCTGATTTAGCTAATGAAACTCCTTCACGAAATAATTTATCGAATCTTGACTACATAACTAAATCAAACAATACCTTTGAGCTGAAAACAACCAATTATTCAGAAGTGTTTTGTTTGTTAACTTAGTTGAGTAAATCAGAGGCCACAGGGCTTGATAAAATTCCAGCTAGACTTATAAAGGAATGTGCAGATCAAATTGCATCCTCACTCTATAGCATTTTTAACAGGTCTATTGTTTCTGGCATCTTTCCTGAGGAATGGAAATGCTCAAAGGTGATTCCACTGTTCATCAAGGAGAGCGCTCAAATTTGAATAATTATCGCCCAATTTCTGTCATGCCTATGGTGGCAAAAGTCTTTGAGAGAATCATTTACAATTAATTGTACCGTTATTTAACTCAGAATGATCTGATATCCAGTCATCAATCTGGATTTCGATCTCTTCATTCCACGGTCACTGTCTTACTCCATGCCACTGACAACTGGGCATTCAATGTAGAAATAGGAAATGTGAATGACGCGGTATTTCTTGATCTAAAAAGAGCATTTGATACCGTTGACCACTCCATCTTTTGTCGAAATTGGAAGCCTATGATGTTTCTGGCTCTGCCTATAAGCGATTTGAATCCTATCTTTTCTCCTGTACTGAAAAATGTTTTTTAAATGGTTCTCTCTCGGGTAGCAAATCCTCTTCCTTCGGTATACCTCAGGGAACTGAAGTCGGGCTACTTTTTCAGTAGTTAAATTGGACTCAACTTGCTCGTCGTCGTGAACTCCACACAGTAAACATGGTTTACAAATGTACTCACGGTTTAGCGCCTGAATATTTACAGGATAGATTTGTAAAAATTGTTTCGAATTATTTCTTAAGAGATTCTTCTAATAAATTTGATGTCCCTCTCCCCCGCACCAATTATCTTAAAAATAGTTTTGGTTATAGCGGGGCGGTCTTATGGAACGGTTTCCCTTCGACTCTTCGGCAAGCAGAATCCATACACAGTTTTAAATCTGGCTGCAAGAAATTCTTCAGACAATATAAGAAATGCTATTTTCGCGCCACTTTTCTCAAGCCACTCTCTATACGGGAGCCTGGAACAGACCTCAATTGCCCTTAATCCGAGGTCCCTGGCACATCTACTCAGGTGTCAAGCGTATACTCACGTGTTGTTAGGTTCTGAATGTTACAGTTGTTCCCAGAACAACACTCAACATTACAGTCTAGCAAGGTCATGTTTTGAGATGCCAAGGAGGAATTGAATCCTGCACACATAGTTTCTTGGTCTACAGTAAAGAATAGACACGATAAGTTATAAATAATTTTAGATAGATTATTATTTTCATGCCTGATAGGCCTCCTGCATCCGCGAGATGTTCATCGTGCTGCCAGTATTATCAACCACCCAGCCTGGAAAGCATCTGACTGAAAGTTGTCGGGAGTCAATATTCACCCATTATTGCCCAATCGGCTAGCCAATCAAAACTCAAGATTCGCTTTGAATCTTGTCAGCTCACGGAGCCAGCCATATGTTACCGGCCGAGAAAGGCTGGCGCTATTTTCCCATCCCAAACGATCGAAGACAACAAGACGAGACGAATATGGCGGCCTCGTAAAACAAGACAAACCTCGTGCGTTTTGTTACCCTTAATTCATTTTAGCTACAATTGTATCTCTTTTTGCGTGGTGGGGAGGGAGGGGGGTTCGGGTGGTCCTATTTCCTACTCGCTCCAGAGTCTTATTTCCAGCTCGTTACTTATATACTTGAAGAGGAAGTGACCGTTGATCGTCAAATTATAAGATAAGAGCTAACAACGATAACTCTAACAATACAAAAACAACACTTAATTATAAGTTATTAGTTAGCCCAAGCCTAACTACAGATAATACATTCATGTGTATTTTAAATAATTTAACTTCTGGTTTTACTGAGTGCCGTTGAGACTAAACCATTTTCTTACCCGTGCAATTGACACATCCTCTTCCCTCTAGGACTGTAGTAATCACTTTATCAGGACTGTAGAAATATTTTATGTTTCCCTTAGCTGTGTAGCACTGAGAAGAACAAGGTATGTGTCGAATGGAGTTTTTACAGAATATGTTCAAGGCCTCAATTTCGAAGCACTCGATACATGTTGTTTCGTTGAGAGCTGTTAAAAACAAAAACAAGAAAATGATAATGCCGGTCAGTAGTTTAAGATATTAATCTGCGTGCAGCGCCGTATAGACTTGACATCAAGAGTCGGGAAGGTTGTATAGTATTCAGGTGTTAGAATGGCCGATTAATCATTTGTTCGAGGGGATATAAAAGCAGCGCGGGAAATGACGCGTTTGCGATGGCGCGTACTGTCCAATTACTAGGGACCTTACGAAACCCCTACAACGACGGCAACGGGAACGTAAAAAGAAATTAAAAAGGTTTAATGAGCAAAACAACAACTCTGCACGTGCATCACGCTTTTTTGTACATTTCTTTACCTTCACTGCACAACTGCGACGTAAAATGACCTAATTTTAAGTTTACTTGGGAACGGGAACGACAAGGCGATAAATTCTACCATCTCTATCCGAACTTGAGCGCGTTCCCCTCTCTTCAGCTCCAGCCAAAATCTCCTTCTTTTAAGTAACAGTGCGAATTGGGATAATCGCGAAAAAGTTTAAAATGATGCGGTCTGTTTTTCAGGGACGTTTTCACGGACGTCGCCGTTGTCGAATCGTAAGGTCCCTACTTAAGAATGACGTGCACGGTCCCATTACACTGTCCTATTACTGCGGAAATCGGACAGCTAGCTGATATCCAATCAGATTAGAGAATTTTGTGATAGCTATGATAAGTATTAAAAGAAGGTCCTTATTCTGAGCCTGTTGCTTGTTATTGAAAAGAAAACCATTATTCCCGGGTTTTCTTTTATTCCAATGTGATTTTAGGGGTTTAAAGTAATACCAAAATAGTGTTAAATAACTCCTTAAAGGAGAGAACCCGCGAAAAAAACTTATCGTAAAGAGTGGACTCTCGCAACTGCGCAAACCTTGGACAGGGGATCAGCGGCGGCGGAGCGAAGTAAAAAGTTGGAGGGGGGGGGGGGCTGAACATGAAATTGGACATTCCGTTCCCCCCCTTAATAGACAATAAGACGCCCACATTTTGGACCCCCGCATGCAATCTTCAATGGTGCTGACAACAAACACTTCATCGGATAGCCTACCAAAGGGGGGTGGGGGGGGGGGGGGGCGGTGGTAGTGCGGATAAAAAAAAGGAAATCTTCCAATCCACCCGGCTACGTAGGTGGTTCCTTGTTTTAAACAGACGAGACGACGTTTACTTGAACTTTCCAAAACAGTCTTTTTCAGGCCTAATGAGTTGACCGTGGTACAATAAAGGAAAATTATATGTTATTCTACAAAACTTACATTCTTCCGCCTATGCGGGGGATATAAGTTTTTGTAGTATGCTTTCTTTCCTTCGAATTCGAGAGGATAAATAAATGTTATAAAAGGAAAACCGACCACGTTTGTGTTCCTTCTTTGTCGCGTGTTACTTACCATATGACTTGGAAGTAGGAGAAACAGGATTTGGAGTTTTCGTATACACCATTGTTGGAGGAACTGCGGTGACGTATTGGTTGTTGCAGTTGTCACCAGTACAACACTCAATATTACAATCGAGCAAGGTCCAGTTTTGAGGTTGGGCATTAAAAGCCGCTGCAAATGCTGCGCAAGCTGCTGCTTTGTCTATTAATAAAAGCAATGCAAAACAATATCTTAGCATCGAATTTGTTGAACCTAATCTTATCCTATACACTTGAGTGGTTAATGCCAGGTATATCCTGACAATAAGTATAAGTATCCCCTGCCTCCACCACCACTACCACCGCATTTCAACTGTTTTTTCTCCACCACTTTTCTATTGTTTTCCCTCCACCACCAC
This sequence comes from Porites divaricata, assembly GCA_038088405.1. NCBI lineage: Eukaryota > Metazoa > Cnidaria > Anthozoa > Scleractinia > Poritidae > Porites > Porites divaricata. The sequence continues at coordinate 8,104,886 of JBBMOI010000018.1, read as the reverse complement.
CATACTGTTTTAATGTTTCCCCTTCACTACCACATTTCAACAGTTTTCTCAAAACCACCACCACATTTCTATAGTCATTCCTTTAACCTCAAAACCACCACCATCACTACCACATTTTTAATGTTTCCCCTTCACCACCACCACCATATTTCAACTGTTTTCTCTCCACTACCGCAACACCATCACTAACACATTTTTATTGCTTTCCCTTCAACTCCACCGCCACTACATCTCCATTGTTTTAACTCAACCTGCACCAGGGCCCGGTTGTTCGAAAGTGGATTAGATCCTAACCTCGAGTTAAATTAGCTTATTATTCATTCAAAATATTTCCCCGATTCTGACTGGCTAAAAGCACACGCATGATTCACCATAACCAGCTACTGATGACCAAATTTAGAAGAATTTTGCGATTAACCAACCGATGACGTCAAAAGTCTAGCTTTCTTGCAGGTTAATGCACAGTTCACCGAGAAGACCTGGGGACGAGGTTGAATTGTTTTGTCTGTGAAAACAAAAATGGCGGACATTTCACTCATTTTAGGAGTAAGAACTAGGCGAAATAATAGCTTAAAACATGGCAAAAACAGCAAGAAGACAACTCGAAGGGCGACATCTGCTATTTGGAGAAATCTCCTATTGGCACGAGTTTTTAGACATGATTTTCTTTTTCAAAGTTGTAACTGGAACATTTAGAGTTAGTCCCTCCGTTATCCCGCAAGTCCTAGTTACTCGCACTACCAGATCTAACAACAACCGTAATGTCACTCACTTTATTTCAAGGAAATGTAATACTGTCACTTTTCAGAGGTCCTTTTTTAATAGATCCACCAGAACCTGGAACACGTTAGCAAATGATCTTCAACTTCCATGCAACCTTCAAATCAGCCAATTCAAATCCATCATGTACAAGTACTACGTGGATGCCTTAGAACGTAACTACGACCCAGAGAACCCACGATCCTGGAAAACAATCTGTTCGTCATGTAACGTTTCACGTAACGTGTCTGTCCGTCTCCGTTGTTGTTTTTAATTGTCTCGTGTTAGTTTTGCCGTTTCTTACATATCTTTTAAGTTCTGGGACCACTGCAATTGGCTCAACGCTGTTGTGGCACCCCTGCCTTTTGTTTCACTGTTGTCTATTGTTTCATTGTTCATAAGGCAAAGCTAATAAAATAAAATAAAATAAATAAAATTATCGAAGATGGACTTAACATCGTGATGGAGGTAAGCATGTTTTAGCTATGTTTTTAACCTAGGAATTTTTTTGAATGAATAATAAACAATTATTGAATTCGGCTTTCGTAACACATGAATAATTATGGAAATCTCAGAGGGTGTTATCCGCCTCGGCATCAACGGACAACACCCTCCTCGATCTCAGCCTCATTCATTAATTGTTAATTAACCCGAAGACAAATTTTAATTGCAGGTCTGTTGAGTTGTTCAAAAATTGGTTAGCTCAAACCTCGGGTTAAAGCGCGGATTAAATTTAACCCTGCTAGCTAGGTAGGTTAAATAACTAACTTTAGGTTAAATGATAATAAAAGTAACGTCAAAACAAAATGGCTGACTTGTTGTCACGGTTTACCGACTATTAAAACGACAACAGAAAAAGAATCATAGATCGTTCAGACAAATGAAAAAAAAAATAAAAATTTTACAAACGAAGAACTAAGAGCTCGCTACAGGTTTGGGAGAAGCTCAATCCTCCGCCAGTTCTTTTTGTTTCTTTTCAAAATTCTGTGAATTCGGTAAACTTTGGACAAGAAATTTAGATTCTTCCACTTCCCTCGGACTTCGCCACTTTTCTCTTCTCCACTCCTACACCGTTGTGTCACTGTTGTTGGTGTCCTTGCCTTTGGTTTGTCACACTGTTTGTCAACTTAATTACTTTGCGAAATGTGCAAGTTTTCTTCCACGTTCTCGGTTGAAATAGCAATCTCCGAGGCGCTGAAATTATTTTTTCTGGGATCCTCCACCGACGCCGTTTTAGGACGTACACAAACCAAGAGGTATTATGGGATGCTAACCGCGAGTTGGTCGAGATAACTCGAGGTTAACTAACCGGTCCTCTAACCGCCCTTCAAACAACGCAATTTTGACCCCAGGTTAACAAACCTGCGGTCAAGAAAATTAACCTCGGGTTAGGCCTAACCCTAGGTTAATTTAATCCGTCTTTCGAACAAGCCGGTCACGATGTCTATTGTTTTCCTTCCTCCACCTCCACCACCACATTTCTATTGTTTTCTCTTCATCAGTACCACCACCGGTACCATTACATTTCTGTTGTTTTCCCTCTACTACCACCATATGATTATTGTTTTCACTCCACCACCACCAGAAAATTTCTGTTGGTATCCCTCCACCGCCGCCACACCAATCCAACCACGTCATTTCCACTTATTCCCTCCACCACTACCCCAACGTTTCTATTGTTTGCCCACTATCACTGAATGTTGAATATACACGTTCTATAGAAAGTCAGACAGGCCAAAACCAGTATAAAAATGCTTAAATCAGGCTAAAATATCAAACTGGAACAATTTACGGGACAATCCAAGTGGCGCGAAATATAATTTGCATAATTACGTTACGACTCAGTGTTTTTAAGTCACGCGCAAGTCAGCGCTTATTCCTTTGACAACATGAATCAACCAATGAATAAACTTCGTATTTTTAGTTAACCAATAAAAAACGAGATATGTATAGACCTGGAAATAACTAGAAATCCTATCCAACGGTTTAAGACAGCACATGACCTTATCTTTATGAGATTCCCCCGCGCTTCACTTATGAGATAAATAAGGTTATAACATATATTTATTTACCAGCTTTTCTGGACACAGGCCTGCCCAGAGGGAATGTGCACGAACGGGACTCGTGGTGATGTGGGTACTTTTACGTCCCACAAGAACAAATCAGTGAAAGTGCTGTGAGACGGGACCTACGGTTTTTCGCCCTTATCCAACAAGACTAGAAAGTCTAACCATTTGCAGATGTCATTACAAAGGTATCAATTTCTTCTCAGTTATTTAAAGACCTTGAGTTTTGGTCCGGCCGGGGTTTGAACCCGCAACCTCCCGCTCGGCAGACTGGCGCTTTCTCAACTGAGCTAACCAGGCGGCGGTAATCGACACCACCGCAGTATGTATTCCTGCCCTCCTTAATGAAATCCCTAACCACGGCATGAGTCTAAATGATACACTCTATACTAATTAGGTTGGCCTCAAACTTTGAGAAAAAAACCTTAGCCTGCCTCATTTGGTGTGAGTTGAGAGAGATTTCTTTGAATAGAGGTCACACTAACCGTTTTGTTCTGTTAACAGCGTTCGTACAGGTTTTTTAATCTAACATTCTAGACTTTTCCCAGACTTTTTTTCCCAAAACAATGATTTCTTTTTCCAGACTCAAGGTTATCAAATAGGTGATCAATAGAGGCCTTAAGAAACGCAGGAACGAAGCGTTTTTTTCATGAGCTTTCATGGTGCGCTGCGAACATACGAGCGAGATTGAATACGTTTTGACCAACGAAAAAAATTCACTTGTAAGTCACTTCTTGTAGCTTGTAAAAAATAAACAATTTTTCAAGAACGGATCTCTATATTGCAGGATTTCTCCAGGTTTGGAAAATTGCTGCGCAAAATTCAAGACATTTTCACGAATTCAAGACTCTGTACGAACCAAGTGTTAATGTAAATGAGGAAGGGGAGGCGGGGGAAATTGAAACCTGTGCAGTTGATGCATCCTCTTGCAAAGCCTGTATAATTAACCTCAGGCACATTGGAATACTTGAATGTTCCTGCCGCTGTATAACAGTGAGTTGTGCCAATGTTGGGGAATGTGTCGTTAGAACAGGGCATCTGAGTCTGCAATTTTTCGCTTTCACACAGTTCAACATTACCCGCACCCAGGCACAAGTTACATGTTGTTGGATTGGCAGCTGTGGAAGCATAAAAGGCAAATTAACGCAGAAAATAAGTACGGATAGAAAGGCTAAAGTAAAACTAGTATAGCTACAATTACCTCTTCACATTTGCTTCCACGTTAACCTCTGCCAACATAGGCGTTAAAAGATTTCACTTCCTTGTTTGTTGGGTTTTATTCTTTTTGAGTCAGGGAGGAAAGGCGAATCAATAACCCTGTCCTCGTTCAATAGGCTATTTCCGAGTTAACCCTGGCCTCTGTATCAAAACGAGGTTAGGTGCTCAACCTTTGATATGGAGATGATTTTTCATTCTCATGCAAATAAAACTCATTTCCACAAGAAAAGTTGAGCACCTAACCTCGTTTTGATACAGAGGCCCGGGGGAACTCGGAAATGGACTATTAAAAGGGCCGGAGCTGCTTTGGGTTTGATTTTGATGCTGACTTTCAGATTCTATAAACAAAATTCTGCCTTACATATAGGTTAGGGGGAAAAAGTAAAATCTATTATTGGACAGAGATGCAACTGCGCCAATAATGGCATATATTTTCTCGCAACGCCAACATGAAAACGGAAATGATGACTAATCAACAATCTCTCTTAAGGTTGCAACACTACGTTACCATGTGGTCTAGAGGTAGGGGTCGCATAACTTTTAGTTGCACCCGCTGTCATGCCTTTTAGCTGTGAACGAGTTTCCTAAGTTATAAAGGTAAACTTTGTCAAGGTCTTTAGTCGTAGAGACAAACAAATTTGTCATTCTAATTGCGAGATAGAAATTTTTTTCAAAAAAATGATGAACTTGTAGGTCAAGCGAACTTCGCCACGCGTGCGTGCACAGTGTGTCTAAAATGTCTAAAATACGAAAACAACGAGCAATAATTATACTTTTCAAATGAAATACAGAAAGGAGCTGCGAGTAAGAACATCAGGGCTATTAAGATCTGTTAGGCTAAGATTTGCCAGTCAGGTCACTTCTATGCAAGAACCCGTTTAACCTAGAAATAATTTGAAACAGGTTCCTATTTTTTGTAATCTATGCAAAAATTCTTTTCATTAGAGCAAATAAGATATTAGTCAACATTCAGGATCCTCTTTGGAGACATAGGTGCCTTTATCACTCCAACTGTAATGATATGGTATGCAGATTTTAACCAATGATTGAAATATTTTTTTTATGGAAGCTTTTTTTGTTTTTGTTCTTCGGAAACTAATAACTTGTTTAAGAAACTAAATAGCCTATATTTGGACCATTTGGGTAGATTACATTCATGTAAGAACCTGTTTAGGCTAACTTGCTAACTTGTACTCGCAGGTTTTTACTGTATTGTCAAGGTTCTAGATTGGAACTCGAATCGAAGGAAACCCGCCATCGAGTTTAACCGCCGCTACTTTACATAACAACGCGGTTTTACGCGAAAGAATCTAGCGTAGAGTAAAAGCTTAATACTTCTATTGAGGTGCGCCTCAATTGAAGACAAGGAAATATATACGGCACGAAACAGTGTATGGTCGGCGAACAAGTTCGAGTGATTTTACTTAAACCGTGAAACAGATACTAACAAATAATGAAAAAATCATTAGTTATTCATCGAAACTATAATGGCCAATCAATTGTTGGTTTTCACATGACGTCACTAAAATTCAAACTAAAAACTATCGATCCTACCGAGATTTCACTTTCACGAGCAGCTGAAAACTAATTTTCACACAAAGTGGTCTTAGAATAGTTCCCTGGGGTATACCTAAGGAGGGGGATTTGCTAACCGAGAAAGAACTATTTACAAAACATTTTTGAATGCGGGAGAAAAAATAGCATTCAAACCACTTATATTCACTAAAACCGGTCCCTCCCATCTCAAACAATGTTGACATTCTAGTAAGTTGCGTGTAAGAAGGTCCTTTTGAGCACATCATTGAAGAGAAGACATTAAAGAACTTAAAATGATAAAAAGCCTCCCTTTAATACTCAACAATTGTTCTTCATTCCATACGTACCATGTGAGTCAGAGGTCGGGGTCACATAACTTGTAGTTGTTTCCCCTGTCATGCCTTAAGAAACAGAAAGTAAAATCCACATTCAAAAAAATGATCAACTGATATGATAGAGTCACTGAGTAATCAAGATATTTCCAGTACATTAGTTTTAGTCAACTAAATGCATATAACTAAATGTATAGATGGAGACGCCATCTTAATGACGTCGACCCGGAAAGTAACAATGAGAATTATGGTAAGAGATGGAGTAATTTGGTAATGGGATAATACGCGGACACTAATGCATGTTCTCTCAATGTCCGCATCAACCGGGTTCCGGCCACTGTATATGAATTTCGCTAATTGAAAGCTATTCCCCCCCCCCCCCCCCCCCCCCCAGATTTTGTGTTTAGAAACGAGCGTCCTCATTACTCACTGGCATTGTTTTCAAGTTTCATATGCACGTTCACATTTAGCAAAATGTAGTAAATTGGCATCAATTACTTTCGGAAGAAATATCCGGAATATGCTAATAATTGGCTTGTGCCACAGATAGCAGTGAGGGCCGAGACGGTGAACGTCACGGCTCATCTTGTAGGATGCAACACTTAATTATCTTACTCTAGTTGTAACATCACAGAAACTCTTACAAAGAGTTGCTGTGATGTTATAATATATCACTAATTTCTTTACCCGGTTATTAGCATATTCCGGAGAATTAGCCGAGGGTCCCTTTTGATGCAAATTCTATCTTTTTGCCAAATTTGCACTTGCAACTTGAAACTTGAAAACAATGCTAGTGAATAATGTGGGCGCTCCATTGTAAAAACAAAATCTGGGGGGGAAATTGGTTATAATTGAGGTCCTATTTAAAAGCCTTCCCTCTTTTCAATGTTCTTGAAACTTGCAGGGTATATTTATTGAAGATTGATCTCGGGATTTCAAATTTATAAAAAATTTTATGGAGCGGTTTTTTCAAAAATGCGAAATTTGTAGGGATGGACCAAATTGCGTGCAAAAACTGTAACAAAAGCAGCTGAATGCAAGTTAATAAAATTCTGCTTACTCACGATCGCCCAGAGCAATTCCCCTCTTTTTTGTAGGAAGTTTTCAATGGAATCAAACCACTATGAGATGAAGCCGCGTTTCCAAAGCTTATCATTTTCTTAAAAAATTAGCTAATTTTAATATTGTGTGGATAGCATGCTATTTCACTGTTTTTATGATGCTTAAAACTTCGTTTCAATATATTTCGAAAACGCTCTCATAGAATTTGTTCAAACTTTGCCATAATTGAGGCAATTACGGCGCGCGCATACTCCCTTAAGCGATTAAAAAAAAAAAACTCCTGGTACAGAGAAACACAAAGATAAACAAAAAACGTAATGGCGTCGTTACGTTGCCATGGCGACTTCGATTGCAATAAAACCCAGATCATAAGAAATTTTCATCTTTATATAATACAGTTGTGGTAATCTTTTTTCCATATCTTTACTCATGGCGTAATTAATGCTCAAACTTGGGAGGTATCCCCCCCTAAAAAATCCAGTCGAGCCACCTTAAACAGACATTTTTAGCACCCTTTCCGTGGGAAGTAGACTTTGGGCGCAATCTGTTTTTAGTGGTTTCAGAATGAGATATCTTGAAAATAACAACGAACGAGAGCGCTTTATCCTATTTCCAACACTGTGAACCGTAATCAAAAGTTTTTCTTCATCTTTTTGTGATAACTCATTTTACTGTTTACTTCCAAGGTAACAATAACAAAACTATCAGAAAATTTAGAAGAAACACCACTGGCTTTGAATTCACGTTGTTTTTTATATTGATTAAAAAAAACATTCTTTTAGGTGTGGAGACTGTAAAAACAATAAGGACAAAGTTTACTTCCTGCGAACATGTTTAACATCGGTTTTGGAGAAGGCATTCGTTTCTTTATTATTGATTTCGTTGGAGCAGCAAAAAAACCAACCAGAGCTCTTTCAATTAAAAATGCACTCAAAAAAATCGGTACAACATAAAAAACGTAAGATTATTACATCAACTACAAGTCTCGTTGAAAGCTTTTATAACGAATGCCGCAATTTTCTCCAAAATGAGGAAGTGTAGAAAAAGGCAATGGTGTTACCAAGACGCTACGACGACGACGACGATTTCGGAAAAGCTGACTTTTTTGGAAACTCTAATCTTTACCCTACATACTAGATAGAATATATGATTTCCTGCCTCGTCTGAGGGCATCTTTGTATAGTATTAGGTACGGTAACTGAAAAAGCGGGTCTCACCTTAAAGAAACTGCGCCCTGTTGACTGAACCAATCTAAACTTGAACAACCCTTAAATTTTGAATCTGCGCGCTTCCCGCGAAGAGTGTCAAGACCAAACAAAACATTAACGTAAAACACACTAAACAGGTTTTTGAGCCCACCGACCACCTTATATCGCGGTCTCAACAACTGACCAAAAAATATGTTAAATATCAACTGAGTTGATAAGATGAAATGATCACCATTAACTGAGACAAAAGTTAAGCTTTCGAGCTCTAGTCCCTCGTGAGTTAACCTTCGTGTGTTTACAGCTCATCTGAGCGTAACTATCAAACGTTTTATGAGATATAAGCAAAATTAAAGTAGTTTCGGCCGCCACGTTAGAGGGCAAGAGTTATGCCCTCTAACATGGTGGCCAATCATCAAGTCATACTACTTTGTTTCCTCTCAAATTTCGGGTGTAAAATAATTTTTATGTGCTTTGTCAATTTTTGGCATCAGCAAGATTACAACACATTGTTTAAAAGAAGCTTGGTCACGTGACCTCTTAGTGCAAGGGACCTATTTGAATTGTTCTTTTTAATAAGTAATGCTCCTTATGTTATATTCATGGACCATGAACGTGGCTTCAATTTACACCCCTGAACGTCCTTCAAGTAAAATTGCTAAGGCAATGGTATCTATAAAAACATAACTCTGAGTCAACCTGCCATCAGGGCAGAATTCTACCGCCGCTCTCACAGCAGTTCTCTTGCCCTCCCAGATTTTGTTTACTCAGCGAAACGAAAATAGTGCCTGATCGCAAGTTTATGATAATTTATACTGCATTTTTCCAGTCAAATCTTCCCTAGTGGGATCAGCGCAAGTTCTAAGTTTTAAATTGTGATGAAGGTAAAAGGTACTCAGCAGAGATGATCACTTTAGTGCAGGTCTTGCCTGCGTGAAATACTATAAACTTACCATCTCCAACGAACACCAGACAAAGTATCAGTGTAACCATTAAGAGCTTCATATTAATATTACTATCTGACGACAATGCCTGATACGTGATTAACCCTACGTTGATTTAAACGTAGATAGTTTAGTATCACGTTTTCGTGTTGGCAACATTAATAATTGCCATAAGTTATGATCAAAATGTAATTTGATTAAATGATTGATAGATGCGATCAACCTGAACTTTACTGTCGTTAATGTACTCAGTGAAAGTGAAACATAGATCATGCAGAGTTTTTGCAAATATGACTGGTCAATAAAAAAAAAAAGGGGAGGTCACGAGAAAGCAGAAATTCTGAAAGCCCTTCCTCCCCTTGCCCTTTGAAATCGTCCTATAGGGGCGTGTGTTCTTTTTAGATTTGCAGTTGCGTGTGTAGGCTCACTTTTCGCTCAACTAAAATGACCTTTACCTTTTTAAAGGAATTTTAATTTGTAATGCATCATTGAATGCGGCTTATACATTATAAATTCCGCAACTTGAAGAGATTATGCTTGCCGATGAACAAGCACACCGAGGTTGTAGTATGGATACATAAGAGCTGCGAACTAAAAGTTTACACCAATGGAGTTCAAGTGAAAATCAGTACCTTCTTTAACAAACGTATGTGTAATTAGGATGTTATTTACAAAAGAGGCACTGACGTAAATATGTGAAGGAATTGTTATTAATAAAGACTCAATTGTATGAAAATACGCAATACATTTGGTATTTAGCAATGTATGTAAAAATCACAAGGTGATAAACTGAAAGCGCCATCATAACAATTACGAACCTTTAATATATATAATATGTAATTATTTAGCTAGTAATTTAGTTTAATTTCTGCCAAACTTTGTTAAACCTTGCCATTCTTTAGAGGCTTCTTTTTGCTACCGACAACTAATAATAATTCTTGTTTTTAGCTGTGAACGAGTTTCCTAATTTATAAACTTAAGGCAAACTTTGTCAAGGTCTTTAGTCGTATGATGGAAAATTTTTTTCAAAACAATGATGGCCTTGTAGGTCAAGCGAACTTCGCCACGCGTGCATGCACAGTGTGTCTAAAATGTCTAAAACACGAAAACAACGAGCAATAATTATACTTTTCAAATGAAATACAGAAAGGACCTGCGAGTAAGAACAGGGCTTTTGAGATTTGTTAGGCTAAGATTTGCCAGTCAGGCCACTTCTATGCAAGAACCCTTTTAACCTAGAAATAATTTGAAACAGGTTCCTAGCTATTTTTTTTAATCTATGCAAAAATTCTTTTCATTGGGGCAAATAAGATATTAGTCAACATTCAGGATCCGGTTCCTTCTGTGAGTACCGGAGCACAGATTACGTAATACAAAAGAAACAAAAGACGGGAAACAAAACAACTCCAAATAAAGACTAATCCCAAGTGACCAAAAATACAAAGCTTTCCGGTACCTGCAGAAAGACCCCAGGATCCTCTTTGGAGACATAGGTGCCTTTATCACTCCAACTGTAATGATATGGTATGCAGATTTTAACCAATGATTGAAATAATTTCTATGTAAGCTTTTTGTTTTTGTTCTTCGGAAACTAATTAAAGATTACATTCTTGTAAGAACCTGTTTAGGCTAACTTGCTAACTTGTACTCGCAGGTTTTTACTGTATTGTCAAGGTTCTAGATTGGAACTCGAATCGAAGGAAACCCGCTATCACGTTGAACTGCCGCTACATTACATAACAACGCAGTTTTACGCGAAAGAATCTAGCGTAGAGTAAAAGCTTCATACTTCTATTGAGGTGTGCCTCAATGAAGACAAGGAAGTATACAGCTATTTCGAGAAAGGGTGTCTGAAAAAGTGCACGCGATAATCCCGAAAGGCATTGTGGGTAGTTTTGAGTTCACTGTTCTTCAAAGAAATTTGAAAGAATTGGCACGAAAGGCCATGAAAATGTGTTTGCGAGTGCTAACGGAAAGCAACAAAAGTAGGTTCGACAGCTACAGTCGTTAGGAACAGTGTGTCGATCATATCCCATATTACCTTTCGGGATTGTCGCGTGCACATTTTTTCCGACAACCTTTCTTGAAATAGCTATATACGGCACGAAACAGTGTATGGTCGGAGAGCAAGTTACAGTGATTTTACTTAAACCGTGAAACAGATATTAAACAAATAGTGAAAAATAGCCACAAATAAGCAAAAGAAGATGATGGAATTAGTGCATAATGGTGCCTAGTATTCTACTACCTATGTCACGGTTCAAGTAAAATCATTCCTATTTATATTCACGACTAAGAGACGGGAATGGGTGTGCAGCTCGAACTGTGGAGCCTGAGTGTTTAATGCCGACCAAATAACATACAAAGTTCAACACCATAACTAAAGAATAATATACAAATATTCCCAAATAAAAGTCACTCAGGCTAAACTATTCACGTGCGCCGCCTGATACGAAAACCCAAAAAACCCAATGGGAAAAAATTGGGAACGTATTCCCCAACCGATGCAGTAGCACAACCTGTGGGGGTTAAAGGTAAAAAAATCAATCGAAAGATGAGTAATATAAAATATATAAATAAAAGTTGATAATTCGAGAGCTGAGATGAACACATTACAAGTGTCAAAACCTTATATACCTAATAACAATAGAGTCAATTAACGCCATAGCGGCTCACGTGCGTTCATAACAATAGGAAAGTATTTACATTCTCTGTCACTGCCACTACGTTTAGCTCCGCCGAATGTAAATACATTTAGTTATTCATCGAAACTATAATGGCCAATCAATTGTTGGTTTTCACATGACGTCACTAAAATTCAAACTAAAAAACTATCGATCCTACCGAGATTTCACTTTCACGAGCAGCTAAAAACTAATTTTCACACAAAGTTTCGCTTCAAAGGGGTTCTTGGTTTTGTGATAGAGTAGGCTTGAATTTCTAAGCTTTTGCGTGACGCCGGCATTTACATCATGTGATGGCCAAGAGAGCTGTCATGTAGATTAAAAAAATGACTTATTTCAGGAAATTTTGCTATCTAAACAGTTCATGTATTAGAAAAAGTATTACTTTAATTTTTAAGTTTCTCGAAGCATAAATTCCCGCTTTTGTAGAAAAATTCGGTAAAAATGCTTCTGTTGGTTTCCGTCTGCCATGTTGGAGCTCCTCAAGGTGAGCACCAACATGGCGTCTCCATACAAATCTCTATAAGTTTGGGTAAAACATTTCTTCGGATATTTTGTATACGAAATATTGCTCTGACCTGAACCTTGGCGAGGGTCTTTGTATATGGACCTTCTTTCATTTCCCAGATTCTGGACTTTACCTATTGAACGGTTTTGATTTTTATTTTGATCTATTTTGAATGGCGAGACACTGAAAACCAGCAATAGGTAGTATTTAAGTCACATGTGCATGCACCTCTAGCTCCTCCCCGTGTGTGTGTGTGTGTGTGTGTGTGGGGGGGGGGGGGGGTTGGGTGGGTACTTCCTTATAGGAGGCTAATGGGGATGTACCGCTGGATGGGGTCGCATTTTCACGACTGTTCCGACTATAATGGGGTCGCATTTGCAATAGAGTTACTAGAATGCGATCGCACATTCTCTGATTTTTGGGGAAAGGCAGTTATTCATATTTACGGTTAGCAAACGTACCATAATGTTTGTACTGTAGGTGAAAAGTGTGTTCGTCATTCACTATAAGGTAGATACACAAATAGAAAGTGACTAAGTTAAGATCGCGAAAATTACACATTTGCCCAAAAGTGACTAAGATGGGGTCTATAATTGGCCACAGAATAGACTACAATGGGATAGGGGCTCTGAGAGGCCAGCGGAACATACCCAGCAAAAATTAACTCAAATACCCCCCCCCCCCCCCCCCGGGCTTTAGCTGTAAAACTCCATACAATTTAACTGGGCTGATTAAATACTAAACTGTAACAACTTTTTATGCAAACTCCTACCCAGCGAATCAATATCCACTAACTTTTGATGCAGATCTCTTCTGTGTGACTGTCTTAATTCAACAAAATTTATGGATCGATCCGATACCGATCTGGGATTTACATTGGCTCGCCAACTTCAGCTCGCCATTGTAAACTCCTGCTTCGTCATATCTTATCTAATACTTAAATAACTCTCCCGCTCCGTCATGTCTTATCCAATACTTAAATCACTTATCTACCCTTAATAATTCGACGTGTATTAACATGTTGCCTTTTTGCTTGTTAAATTCCAGTACAACTTGCAACTTTTCCAATATACTAGGATTTAATCTCAAAGGTATTCCTTCCTTTCCAGTCTTTACTGTTTAATTAACGTTAGAGCACACAAGAGCTTGTTACAATTCATGACAATTGCTAACGTTCGGGATGAATGTCAAATACATGGACTACTCACTTCGTAGTTTTCTCTACAGCAGTTACTAGTTAGAGCTGCGATGGTAATCAGCATTCTCTCTATTCTATTCTATTCTATTCATTCTACTCTTTCATTTTTCCTTCTTCTGTTCATTCTATTCTCTCTTGTAATCAGCTATGATACTCCTAACCGACCGCAGCATGAACATCTGGTGCAAAATGGTTAACTCCTGCAAGAAAAAAAAGTACGATTGTAAATATATAATGGTAGAACCTATTTATCAAGATGGTGGCCATCTTCGGCGCAGACTTAGCCTGAGATCATGCCCTCTCCCTATTAACCCTTTGTCTCTCACGGGAAGAGGGCATGATACATTTCTTTGACGGATCACATGTAAAAATGCCGGATTCTGGACTTTTTTCTGATTGGATAGGAAACAATGCGAATGATTTGCGCCGTTTCGATTGGCCAAAATGCCGCCATCCGTTAGTTGTTGTTAATTGATTTCAGTCTGCATTTTTGCTTGCGTAATGCGGCAGTGAATACACACGCGAGTTCGTTATGAAATTTCTGCCGGCTCAGTTTTCTATTTTCTATTTTCCATCTCATCGCATACTAAAAATTCACCGATCATTTGAATGCAATTTGATACTGGCTACAAGTTACAGAAGCGACAAACGGGTTCACTTTTCAAATAATCAATTCATGAACGGAGTCTTGACCTGGCTTGACTGTAATTCTTCCTTCAGAAACCTTCGAATTATTCTGAGCGATCTTCGCTTTCACACCACCGTGTCAGTTCGTGAAATATGGTGCTTCAGCCTAATTTTTTTTCACTGCTTTCGGTACAGAACGAAGTCAACGAGCTTTAACCAGTAAATTCTTTATTATTTGTAGCTGTTAAATAAAGGTACGGCAGCTCCAGCTAGCAGTATTTCATCACAAAAACAACACATTTAAAATTTCTTTTTTAGGAAGCGCCATCTGAACATGGGCGAACTTAAAAATTTTCTTTTCCCTAAAATTGATTTCAAAAGAGACATTATTCGCGTCAAAATTTGATTCCCTTGTGGTAAACGCTTATTGTCTAATAACATGACAGGTCAAGCAGACGTTACATTATGCAAATTAGGGGGCGGTTGACGGCTTGTTAAATAAATGTATCAGGCGTTATTTTTTTCCCTCTCGAGCCAAAGAAGGAAAGAAGCAAAAAAAAAAAGAAAAAAAATAACGCCTGATCTAAGGTTAGCGCAGACTAATGTCTTAAGCTTGTTGGTCGGCGGGTGGTCACCCGGAGAGAGAAGGGCTATGGGTAAAAAGATTAAGATCGTGAGATCTTCCATTTCTCAGTCAGTCAGTTAAGGTAGATTTCCACTGTCGCGTAATTTTCACGTGCAATGAAGTGATGGCCATATTGGTGTTCCGTACCAAAGAGTTGAATTCTTTCTTTATGCACCACTTTATTTCTTTTGTTTCTTCAAACCAACATGAGTGCTAATCATGAGAGTGAAAAGGGCTATTACAAGCTAGAGGTCATTTGTTTGCTTGTTAGTTTGCTTTTTCCGATCTCGTGGTAGAACCTCTCCATCCTTACTTGGCCAGACCACTCAGCAGACTGACTACTATACAAAGGGCCTGCTTGTATTATAACAAGAAAAAAATCTGACTATGTACTAATAACAATCACTGGGCGCAATGTTCCTAACACCAAGAACTTTGACTTACCAGAGGTACGAACAGCAACCAGAAGTTCTTGGCAAGCTTTGCTTCAGGTTACACTTTCACTCCTTCCAAGAGAAGCCCGGCATGTTTTTTTTTTTTAATGTTCCTTGCATAAAGCGCTGACGTCACAAAACGTTGGTGGTAATATTACGAAAACAACTTCCGGTTGATGTCAGGACTATAGAAGTCAGAGCTCTATCCTTACAAGCCTGTGAAACAGTGTTTCCATGTAATACACTTAAACCCCGTTGAAACGGACACTGAGTGGGCCATAGAAAGTGTCCGTATTGACGGGGTGTCCTTAAGCGGGTTGGTTGAACTTTCTAAAGTTAAATAAACAAAATATAAAGGCTTTTTTTCCCCCAGGGAAGGTTTCCGTATCAAGAGGGTGTTCGTAAATTGGGTTAAACTGTATATCGAAACATAAGACAGGATATTTGCTCATAAACGGAGAAGGGAGTTGAAAATACTAGGCCCTCGGGGTCGGGTTTGAGGGGAGGGGGGAGGAAATAGTAGAGACGGGGGTCTCATTTGAGAGAAGGGAGTTTATTAAATTTGGCAAAGATGATGGTATCAGTTGTCAAAATGAACGAGGACACAAAGTGGAAATGTTCAAGCACATAATACTGGAGGTTATAAATTCAAAGATCAAAAAACTTCCAGCACTTGAATCAGAACCATACCCGATCTGTCCAACATGAAGTGTTACAGTCGTGATTAATCAATACAGTCTACCATTTAATAATAAGCAGGGGCGTAACTACCTGTACGCACGGTACGCACGTGCGTAGCTGAAAAAGTTGTGCACAAAAAAGATATAAAATGAATAATTAATAAAAAATAGAAAGTTAACTCTAAAAAAGGCAAAATATCTAAAGATAATTACGTTTAGAGCACAGTTTGCCTCAATTTATTCAACTATGTTTTCTTTTTTTGAAATTATTCCTTTTTTTCTAAAACAACGGACTTTTTTTTGCCTCTACACCCAAATTTCAGTTTCCGGAGAAACAAAGCAATTCATTAATGGACCGAATCTTGAATAACATATATATCTGACTTGTGAAAAGATGGCAAGCGTTTTTACTAAAATGTGTTCGGATGAACATAACCGTTTACGCACATCGATAAATCCTGGGAGCAACGACGAAGGCGACGGTGACGGCGACGGCAATGAGCCCAATAAGTAAATGAAAAACAACAAATTTTGTACGTCCAGTGTACTTTTCTTTACAACCTGTACGAACACGACCGTAAAGTTCCTTTTGTAACGATGTTTGGAGGACGTAAACACAGGAGCAAATTCAATTTCCTCTCTGAGTCCGAACTTGGGTGAGGTCCCCAAGACTCCGTAGGGAAGGTCACCTTTATTTGCCATTTTAAGACAGCTGACGGAAATAAACGCGGAAAAGTTAAAAAAAATCTCGAATTTCATTTTGATAGCAAGGGACGTTTTCGTTGCCCTCGCCGTCGTCGTTGCTAAGGCACCCTATATTTATGAAAGTGACAGTTCCGTTTTGGTTTTACTGCAAACTCGTATGATCAAATGCGGAGAAGTATCCAGATATATGTTGGACGAATTCTTTACACTACAAAACATTGCGAATTTACAAGGCGTCCGATTCACTTTAGATTTCGGTTTCAAAATCCATGTATACTTGACCAAATAGGCACCTTTTCAATTGGGCTCACGCGCTTCATCTGCTTAAAAACGACGAAACGAACCCAGTGGCAAAATAAAGTAACGAATCCGGAAAAGTGTATTTAGCCTTTTTGTGTGATAGAAGAGTGAGGTGCATCAGTCAATGGACCCAAACACCCGACAAAGAAATTCTATGCAGAAAAAGACTCTTAGGCTTGGAACATAACCAAAATATTTAATCAAGGAAGTCAGTGTTTTTTTGGAGGGGAGGGGGGTTTTGGGGGGTGCAAAACGATTTGGAGAATTGTGCGTACCTCTGAAAAAATCCTGGCTACGCCCCTGATAAGGGGGGAGGGGAAGTGGGGTTTAAAGATAAGGGGCGTAAAAAGCTACTTCTCCTGAGGAGGGGACAGGGCTTATTTGAGGGGGGAGCTGAATAAAGGATTTCAGGTATTTATTTGAGGACCACAAGTTTATCAGTTCCCATTATAGCTGTCAAGTGCTACCTTCTTTAAATAAAGTCTCGACTCAACTCCATACCATTTACAATATTAATTTTAAAAGTACTAGCCAGTGCCAGAATGATAAAGCACTGTTACGAGTATAAGATATGACCATTCAAAACTACATGTACTCAAACAAAATGATTTGCAAAACGGGAGGTTTCTCATCAAAAAGTCCAGACACGACATGGTTGTCTTTGTCTCTGATCCCTTGTTAATGAGTTTTAGAAGTCAAAGAAAAAGAAATCGCTCAAACTAAGCTATTTTGCCCTCAACGCAGAGAAAGGAAACGTACTTTATTGCATCCTATGTATCTAAAAACTGTTTGTACTTGGTTCCATCCGTTTCACACACAACCAAAACCTCTCCTATTTTAGTGTCGTCCTCAATCAGTTCGATGATGCCCTTGGTAACAGCAGAAATCCTATTACAAACAAAACAAAACAAAAAACAAAGCTAAGATTATACCAAAGCTCCCAATCCTTGAGTTAAATATTTTCACGTTGTGTGAAACTTTTTACTTTAGAGTCGTTTTATGACCATTTTTTAGTAGACGCTTCTGTGAGGTGTTATCTGTGGTACTGAAGCATAGACCCAAAGAACTCTCTACGCATGCGCATACGAGTGGCATGATGAGGTGGCGGCTTTTATTGTTAGCGGGTTGGCTTATATACCGCTACAACGGGTTAATGGTGGTATTTAATCAATTTTAAGTGTTTGAAAATATAGCTATTTCCAGCATAGGAAAAACAACACAAGACAAAAAGTTACGCCAGGAACAGCTAGAACAAAACTGAGTTAAACTAATTCTGACAAACTTACGGTTGTTTGGGGAGGCTATCTTGTGCTTCAATTTCCTCCTTTCTTAGCTTGTGTCTAGGAAAGTCCATTTCAGTGTCCGTTCTTCCAGGGCAGACACAGTTCACGCGGATTCCTTGATCTCTCATAGCTGCCTTCATTGACAAACAGAAAAGAAAAGGATCTTAAGTGACAATAAAATCCGTTAACTCTTAGCGTGGATTCGTTTGCAGTACACGCGTACAGCCGTCGCAATTGTCTTGAAGGCAAAAAAAAAAACAATAAACAATTTCAACGAGTACAAATAACGGCTTTTAAAAAAAGCGCTATATTTGAGTGTCAATGTATTTAGCACGAAAGTAGTAATTGGGGACTCTACTTTTGACGGGACCTCCATTTTACGTGGTCATCCAAGCCACGCGAAGGTCCAGCCGCAATTGCAGTGCAAAGGGAGAACCTTCATTTCTCAGTTATTTTAAGACCCTGAGTATTGGTCCAGCCCCAGGAATCGAACCCGCGACCTCCCGCTCTGCAGTCAAGCGCTCTACCGACTGAGCTAATCCTTACAAATGAACGGAAAAATCCGCCTTTCGCTAACACGGGACCCGCGGAACTGTGTTAGTATTCGAACGGCAAACAGCACAACAATCTGTGGCAAAATTTGCACGGTTCCGTGTTCACGAACCTGTTGTAAAGGGGAAAAATTCGTCCCTTCAAAAATTTGTCCGATCCATTTAGGTTTCTGGGAAACTGCCTACCTACCCCTCCCCTACGCTAACATTAACACTCAGTTCTCGCTTAGGGCAGAATAATGGCTTAGGGGAGGGGTTGGTGGGCAGTTTCCCAGAAGCCTAGATTGATCCACTTTGTCCGCACCAGTGTAAACGGGGTTAAGGGGTACTGTTCTTGTCTTATTTCAGCACAGAGTGAGCGTTTATTGTTTGTTTTAACCGCTTTAGCCCCGTGCACACTGACGCAATAAATATTTTTCGTCCACACATTTGCCGTACAAGTGCAAGGAAATGTCTATAAATCTGGAAACGCAACGTTGCCGTAGACGTCAGCGTTTTCAAACAGTTACGTTCTGCGACAAGTTTTCCACTCACACTAAAACGCAAAGCAGGTATTTTAAATTGAAGTCATATTCATCCACTTTGAAAAGAGCCCGTTTTCGGTGGACAATTTACCCAGATTAGTGAAGACAGTAGGACTGAACATAAGAAAAAAGTGTGCTTTTAAATTTATCTGATGTAGTGTGGAAGGGGCTAAGCGCGGGAACACTCTAGTGAACAAGCTGCTGTTGAATTTCGTTTCATTTGATTGATTAAAAAAGATGCACGTTTTTGTTCCCCCCAATCACAAAGAGGGAGCAATTCAAAAGCAAATCAGATGAGAACGGCCTTTTTCTCAATACATTGACAGTTACTCTAAAAGAAAAATAATGTTCTGTTACAATATTTCAGAGACATATACCCACATTTGAAATACTTCTAGTAAAGGCTACAATCCCGTGCTTTGTGGCACAGTACACAGGAGCAAGTTTCCACGCCGAAAGACCTGTCAAAGGAACAAAGTCATGAACTAAAGATCAAGATATGACATACACCAGTAAATGCACTGATAATTTCGCTACTTGTTTGTGTTTTTCTTTATTGCAATTATTCCTCGCCAGTATCCATTGACTAAAAGATAATTCAGGGGATCGTTTCTCGACCGACTTGTTAACTTAATTACAAGCACGACGCCTTACCATTCGAATTGTTTGGTAAGCTGATGGTTCTTATTGCATTTCTTACAAAAGTTTTTAAATCCTGACTTAAATGCGAAAAGGGAGACGGCACTTAAACCTATAAACTTGCACAAAGCCAACTACGACTTGACAATATCATCAGGCACTCAGATGGGATCGACAAGCATGCGCACCAATCTCTTATCAGTGAAGTGAATGTTCATATAACTATATTTTCAACAAAGTTGCTGGCTTGAAACTGTAACGGTGGAATAAACGTGACATTATGAAAAAGTATAGGTGGCACAAATTATTGTAGTCTAGTTCACTAAATTAAAACAGTAGACAGTACACTCACTGTATTTCTAAGACTTGAAGTTGTAGTTCTCCGGCCAACGCGCGGTAAAAATAACAAAGACGAACACAGGAAATATCTAAACAAAGAAAGACCAACGTGAAGAAGTAAAAACTGCCCCCTTAATCTAAAGGCAAGGTGGGGGGGAGGGGGGGGGGGGGGGACTTTATACCGAGCTTATACAGGTTCCACTGTAACAGTATATAAGAAACTTTTCTTTTAAAAGCTTCCCTTCTTCTAAGTTCGGTTCAGTTCAATGAAATCGGTTGGTTCTACACTGATCTGTACCTGCAGTTGATGATGTGTTTATTATGACAGATCCACTCTTCATTTCTTCCAGACCAAGGAGAGTCCCATGAATGGCACCACCCTAAATATTTTTGCGAACAAAAAGAGGTAGATATCAGTAAAAAACGAATCCAACCCGAAGTAACAACCTTGCTGGGGCGAGTTGCAGAAAACGTAACATTCAGCTCAGTCAAACCCCTCATTTCAACTCCAAACTTATTTAAGCAGACTCATATTTGTGGACTACTTGTTCAGTGACCATAAACGTGAAAAAATTATTTCAATCACCACCGAAAATAGCCCAGTGAACGGCGCTACATGTCACGTTTGAGTCCTAAGCAATAGGTTAACGTCTCACGATACCTCGTCTCGGTATTAAGGTATGCGTGATCTTGGCAACATGGCGCCAAGATTTGACGCTTCTCAGTACTGCATTCGGTGAACTTCGGAAATCATCGGAACATCTTCGGTAATGCACGGAAGACGTCGGAATGTCTTCGGAACTGTTCCAAAGCTGTCAGGCTTTTCAGAAATTCGGTTAAACATGGATACGAAAATCAGTCACATTTTACAAAAGAAAAGTTGGCATTTTACATAAGAAAAGTTACTAGTTTTCAAATGATCGCAGGCTCAAGTTTACTTTTTTTTAATTCATATGAAATATGCTGTGTTTTTTATGTGCCGCACAATTAAAATTTTTATTTCAAACTGACCTCGGAAGCTAAAATTCAGCAAGTTTTTACAGGCAGGGAAGATTGACTTTTCTCACCAAGGTCACGCGTTGGTCATGCTCTACGTCCAATTTCTATGCAGTGATTGGTCAAAATTTGACAGGTGAGTTCATGCGGAAAATTTATGCAGCATCTTGAAACCTGTTTACTTTGACAGCTGAAGCTGACAGAGTTTTGTGTCAACTTGTGATGTTTTTAACTGTCTTTTTCCACTGAATGCACAAAATGAAATTCAGCTGCTATCAAGAGTCTTCTGTTATTCATGGCTAGTTTGTTTATTGGGTTTTTGGTTGAGAAATACGTCGCTTGCTAAAGTCGGAAAACCGATTTCGGATGGCATCGTTTTCGCTTCTCACCTTGCTGGATGCGTGAGAGGGTTGAAATATCTGAAGCGACTCTGGCCTTACTTGATAGTTTTCAGTGCATCTCGAATGGTAAGCCTGAGTAATTATTGTATTTGACGTTTGTTTTTTATATCTAATTTAATGACGTCGAGCGTAGTTTATGCGGCTATTTAGTTTATGCAGGTTTTTAATTGTAAGATTTGAGACAATGATCTGACCGAGTATCAGGTTTGATTATAAGCTTATAAAACTTTAAAAAGCCTTTAGTCATTTTCTTACCGCGAATAAAAAGAAAACGTTCCAAAGAATATTTCGTTATAATTCTGGCTGTAAACGAAAGCTTTGAGCGATTTTCTTGCCTCGAGTTCATCTTTGAAAAAGCAAGCATCGGGAAGCCGGCTTACAAAATCAAAACTATAAACAAGGATTTTCGGAGACACTTTAATACTTGTCTTCGTGAATGAAAATTGTTGTCTCTGTATATGTTTCATCGAATTATTGTTCTTTTATTGATTGTTGGTAGTCTCTTTTGAAATTTTTATCGCTGTGCCGTTTGTTTTCAGTCGCTCATGAACATCGCGTGCATGCAGGAGTAGTCAAAATGCCGGCTGTGTATAAAAGTGGGACGGGGACAAGGGGACGTGGGGACGCGAGACGAGGGACTTGAGGACACCAAGTATGGGACGCGGGGACGTCAAAAACAGGGACCCAGGGGATGCGGGATGTGAATGATTATCGCAAAAGTCGGAGGTAAATACGATATATCTTTCTTCGTGAAAATGTGTTATTTATGGTCAAAATTAGAAACAGCTTGGACACCTTATGATGTTTACACAAAATATTTCTTTATAATAGGAGTAAGCGAACTGACTATTGTGATTAGGGTTAGGGTTGATTTCCACTGTCGCGTAATTCTTCCATGCATACGTGCGTAAAATTTACGTTCGCAAATAACTGAATAGAGGTAATATGTATGAAAGGTCGCACGTAAGCGTAAAAGAAGAATCTCGCTCAACTTCACGTTTAATCTCAACAATCTACATCTTGCCTCTATCTTCTTTACGTGATTAAAATTTACTTGCGTTAACGTGCATAGCCAAAAACGCGTCAGTGGAAATCAACCTTTAAGTACTGTTAGCAAGCATTTACTGTTAGGTTTGCCACTTAAAATATGTTAAACAAAATAAATATTGCTACAATAGTTGAACCGCCCGTAGTTTAGTGGTACAGGCGATGGATTTAGGAGCTGGCACTTCGGGATTCGAAGTTCGCTTATCGGGCCACGTAATTTTTTATTTATTTTGAATCGAATGCTGTTATTCTACATAAATTTTGGCGACCGCAACCCCCCCCCCCCCCCCCCCCCGCTTCCCTGCTTTGGGCTCCAATATTCCATCAGCAAGAAGACCAGGAAACGGTTTAACTTTCTTCAATGCACGGAATCTTCGCCGAGTCTTCGCTTCGTAAAAAGGCATGGAGGAACCCTAAGGAGGGCAAGGTGGGTTGCCTTCACCAAAACATATTCACGAGGAAAGTGACTGAAGGCCCGTTTACACGTTAAAAGAGAAGGAACGGCTCGGTTAGAAACAAGTACCGGTTCCAGACGAAATCTCCTGTTTACACGTACAAATTCTGTAATGTGCCCGACCGAAAAAGGCACGGTACTTGAGAGCCCCGTGGAACGGGTACTAGACTGTTTATACGTTGTTTTCTTTGAGACCGGTAACGATAGAGCCAGCGATAATTAAATAAAACTGCTTCGATTCGTTGTACATATGCGCTTACACATACAGTAGACTGTGCGTATCTCCGACAATCATGGATGCAGGTTTACAAGCACTTTTCTGGTTTGTTCTAAAGAAGAGAACACGAAATTCACGTTTGACAGCGCGTGCGATTCTTCAAAGAAGTGCTTCTAAGATAATGTACCAAATTAGGAGAAAAACAAAGCTTACAGTTCTCCTATTAATAGCCCTTGTATTACACTTCACAGTCGAAAAGCTGCTTCGCCTCGTCATGGGTATTGTGATGCGTTTTTTTTTCGTTTTGTTTTTTCAGAAAAAACGTAACAGAACGGTACCGAAAAAAGGGCGAGCGTTTACACGTTGAAAAGAAAACAAAAATGGGGGTACGGAACCGTTCCTTATCGGTTCCGTTCCGAAAGGGGTCCATAGCCGCCTATGGACCTTTTTGGGAACGGAACGGATAACACTGGAACGGGTCAAGTACCGTTTACACGTCAAATTTTGTCGGAGCCGTTCGCCTTTTTATCCGAGCCGTTCCAATTTTTTCGGTCGTGTAAACGGGCCTTGATATCCGCATTTACCTCCGACTTTTTCAATAATCATTGTCCTCCCCGCGTCCCCGTCCCACACGTCCCTCGTCTCGCGTTCCCAAGTCCCAAGTCCCCACACACGCGTCCCCACGTCCCCGTCCCACTTTTATACACAGCCCAAAATGCCGCACGTATCAAACGCTTTTGAAGATTACTCATCGTTATAAAACCATTAAATAAAAAATAAACATAATAATTTTTTTATTATGTTGAAGCGTATAACTCTATTAATCATAATTTAAACAGTCGACTTTGGCGCTTGTCAAAAGTGATAACCAGCTAGCCGTATAGGTGATTTTGGAAAATTTTTTAACGGTTTCGCTAAAAGCTCCGCACGTGCTTCCATCGTCCTGAATATTGAGTGAGTGCAATTTGTATTGCAAAATTGTGAAATACTGCATTCTGTCCGAGGTCTGTACGATAAAAAAAGCGCCTCGTGGTACTTTTTCACCTTAGATGTGATGTATAAAAAGTATAAAAGGTTGGTTTACATGTCCCAGACTTGTTGGCGAGATTTTGTAAAGTAAACTTGTCGAACGCAAAAAACTCAGCCTGATTTGTTTTCCAGGCCTAATCTACTGTGGTCAAGAGCCCGCGCTCTTAAATGTGGTCGAAGATGATTACTATTTTTTGGGTGTACATATAAGGCTATCAACTCGATGTAAGATTAAGTTACTCTTAGCTTGGATGAATGTGTTCTAAAGTTAACTGAATTGTGGAATACAAGTTTATTGTTTGATTTATAATGGTAATTGAACTGAGTGGAGTGCAAATTGGTCTGAAATCATACGTGTGATTTGAAAATCGGACGAGCGCGCAGCGCGAATTCGATTTGAAATCACAAGTATGATTTCAGACCAAAATTGCACGACACGAAGTTCAATTACCACTTTATTACAGCCATTTTGAAATTCAGTCAGCACTAATATTTTATTGATCAAGTAGCAGGTTTGTTAAAAAGGCGTAACAAAAAGGCTTTTACTTCTCATTTTGTATTCGAAACAGAAATGATGCGATATAGAACAAAAATGGTGCGATTTAAAACAAAAATGATGCTATTTAGAACATGACAGGCGCGATTTGGAACAGGTGGGATTTAGAGCAAAAAATGGTGCTATTTGGGATTAATCACACTGCTGAGAGCCAATCAGATTGCACGGATCGCCAGTGATTTCAAAGTGGATGTAATAAAAATCATAAATTCGAATTAACAAGAGCTTCGCTTTTAGCCCTGGCTAAATCTATATATTATTTTCAGGGAAAATGGGGTGCCAGTGCAACAACAAGTTGATAAGTTCAGTTGTGTAGGAGCTGCTCGTAAGGTCTCTCCTAATTGGTCGCTGGAAACAATGACATGTCATTCTTCCCATTGTTTTAGTATTGTTTGGAGTTAGGGAAACGTACCATTGGTGACTTCTCTTCCGAGTAGCTGTTTGTCGACAGTTATGCGAACCCTCGACTTTGTCTCGGGTTTGCACAACTGTCTCGAATTCTCCCAACCCCTTTCCTGTTTATATCAGGCTATGCAAAACACGGAAGATGTTTTCTATTGCTTAAGAGCGGCTGTCTGTAAATATCGAGAATTTGCCAGTCAAAACGGAAATTTCGAAATTCTTCATATTCAGTCAGAAAAAACCCTTTGGTGAAACGTGTTCAAAAATCAAAATCAAAGTTTCCAAAGAGTTTTCTTTTCCGAGAAAACCGGCAAAAAGTGAAATGCTGCCCCACGCCATATAATTTCAAAGCCCTCGGGAAGAAAGACGGTTCAAGGAAACAAGTTCATCTTTTGAAGGTAAGTAAGGCATCCCAGTTACAATAGTATTTGGTAAAAATATTGCAAGATAATGAATTTTTTACTCGGTTAAAAAACGCTCGAAGATTCCTATCTTCAGCACTTTCATAAACGATGAAATTTTGCAACTATGAAGGAAAAAGTCACGACTTGGTACATGGAATTTTAGAAGAATGATTAAACCTCGGAAAAGCCCTACTGTTTTAGTACAACCTCTGAATGGTTCTTTTCTACCATCTATCTCTCACTTGTCGGTCTATTCCCCACCGTAGGGCACACAAAAAAAGCCGTAATTCCCACCCCGGGACTTTTCATCGAGCCTAATTATGCTGTTTCGTTTAACAATTTATGTAAAAAATATAGAGAAACTGACTTACATTGCATCAGCAAAAACCGGGATACCCACACTTTAAAAAGAAAAAAACAAACGACCGGCGTTATTGTTTCACGCGGCCAGAAATACTTCGCACACACATACACATACACACAAAAGAAACAATGAAAAGTTAGTTTTAATTTGCCCACCCTCACTATACCCCCAGCCCACGGGCCCGAAGCTCTGGCCTTTTCCCGCAGGCTGCCTCGGGGACGGATGATAGCAGATAAAAAAGAACATGTTTTTAGGGTTTTGTTCATTTGGATAAACCATTTGATGGCCAATTGTGTGTGTGGGACAATTATTTTGTAATTAGCACTGCGTAGAGATTAAAGTATTCAATACGATATCGTCTCATCGAAGGTCAAAAAAAGGCAAGAAAGGTACTAAGCTGGATAAATTGTCGACGAGGGAAATGGAACTTTTTCGCCTGTAAATCAGCCCGTATTTTTATATTGATCAAGAACCCACGCTGAAACGAAACACCTGGAGCGAGGGTGCAAAGGAGATTTGCCACGCCCTATGAACGTGTGAGGCCCACGCGCGTGCAAAAATCATACAAGGGCATGAAAAAGGACCGGCTGTTTTACAGCCTCGGAAATTCTGGTAAACGCTCATCGCATATTCCAGCTTCAAAGCGAGTAAATTTGAAAACATCAGGTTTGCGTTTTAATCTGAGAAAAAAGATTTAGAAAATAACATGTGCACTTTGCATGTTTATCCATTCTTGACCAAATAAGTATTGTGTTTTCCAATATACCGGTCCAGCCTGGACCAAAAATAATTCACACGGCACGTTCAAACTTTTACGTTTTTAACCCATTCGCTCCTGGAGATTTTGCAGAAACACACGTTTTGAAGCTTGTCGAGTGGTTTTCTGGTCACTGTTGTGCTATAAAGAGCTAAAACTTACCACAAACCCGTTTACAGGTCATACACTTCACGGCCTTCTGAACCAGATGCAAAATATCAGCTTGCGAAGTTCAGGCATGCGCAGAAAGCAAAATTTCGAGGTTTAAAAGTGACACAGTAGTCTTGACTTTTACTTTTCCCTTTCTCTCCTTCCCTCTTTTTTCGCTTTTCTTGCCTCATTTTTTTTCTCTTGGTGGGCATTTAGTAGGCTTCATTTTGGTGGGAAGAGTTTTTAGGAAAGCTTTTAGGATCTTAGGATTGGGTGAAAGGAAAGGTAGGTGGGCAATGGAAAAAGACTTTCATGGAGATTTACAGGTCACTCTTGCATGGTTTTTTTGCCTTTTTCTCCGGTGTCCTTGACTGAATTGTGCTCATTCTGGTATGGTTTGAAAGATCTCTTCATTCTGCACAAGTTAGCGGACAAAGTTGGCCTTGACCGATAAAACTGATGACGTCACGAGTGGTAGAAAGGACGTGGATCCGAACGGGCGGTTACGGGCGGTTCAGGGGCGAATCGATTAATGTGGACAGGGCTTAAGATAAACGTCCACGCGAGAGGGCGGAGAGCATTGCGTGACTCCATCACGAGCGGCTGCGAAGGAGGCAAAAACCAAGAAAGAAAGAGTTAAAACCAAGAGAGGATAATGACTCCGATCAAGCCTCTAGCCATGATAAAGCGGTCGTTGGAGAAAGCGTTCATGTGTAAATCACATTTCATGATCATGATTCATTCCGAACGGTGTCTCTTGTTGTTCACATGTTTGCTATGGGACGAGCCAGCCATTTATTTTGGGGTTTGGAGGGGTGTTAGCAAAAACGGAAAAACAAAATCATGCACAACAAAAGAAGGAGAAAAAATTGGTACACAAGGAAGCATGGGAAAACGTTTATGTCTCACCTATTTTTGGGATTTGTATAACGGGAATGTTAGAAAGGAAATTCTCATATTTTTAATCCTATTCGAATGAAAAGTGTTGAATAGACACAATTTCGTCCTCCCAGATATAAAATAATATTTCCCACATTGTCGAATCTCCGTAACTCTACAATGAAAAGATTTCCAGGTTAAGCCCTGGATCAACTCAATTTGTTTTTGCAATGAGTCTAAGCAATGCCTGTTCTTGAAAGTGTCCAGAAGCGCAAACTAACTTCTATTTTGATAAATCGCAAAAACTGCCAGCTTTTTCGTAAGGTATCAGCCCTGTCTTTTACACTTTTTTGGTAGACCAGTGTTCGTATGACAAAAGTTTAGCCCTGTCTTCTTAGCGCTTTTGTAGTGGTTTTTGTCAATGTGCAGTTTAGTTTCGCAGTCTTACCAGCCATTTTTGTTTCATGCATTTATTAGTTTTTAGTTTTTTCCTCCTCTGTTTTTCTTGACAACCTCCATTTCGAAACGTCGGGGTAAATTTTGACCGTTTATTTTTACCGTCATTTAGCCATTTTTCGATTGCACATTTTAAGCATTGCTGGGTAATTTTCCCCTCTTTCTCCCGCTTTCCAACCTTTTGGAAGAACTCCCATCACACGCCCTTTCCTCTCCCATCTCCCAGACCCCTCACAGTGGTCCCCCCCCCCCCCCCCTTATTCTCCAGAGCTCCCGCCCCCTGTCCACCTCCACTAAACTCTTCGTTCATTTTCGCCCCGCTTGTACCATAAATCCTTTGCTATTCCATTCTTGCTTAGAAGTTTTATTTTAAAGTCCTCTTAACGTTCCTCTACGTTCGTTAAATTATCATTATTATTAAGCGACTAAGTAACTAGCCCTTCTCCAGGCAAAAATGCACCTGACTGGAAAATCATTATCGCGCCTTACCGGTTTAGTGATTTCCACCTCTATTTCAACAAAGATTTGAATAGAGAACAGAGAAAGCCAGTTGTTCCATTGTTAATGTTAGTAACAGAGGCTTGCCTAATTATAACTTGTGGGAAGTTACAGATTTTGAATGAATCTGGAACCAGTTTCAAATTAGTAACCCATGGAGATTAACTCAATATACAGGGTGTCCCAAAAGTTCGTTCCTCTAATTTCATACACTGTAACTTTTAATCAAAACTTTATTTTTACATGAAATTTCTTGAAGATGTTTATTTCTTTATTAAGTACATGTATTCAGAATTTCAGTAACTGGCATTGCCTTTTTGTTTTTTTACCACATTCTGTAGCCATTGTGGCATGAAGTGGGATACAACGTGTAGACCCACAAATGATCCATTTTGAGCTTTTTTTATCACCTGGTGCGCAGGATCCAGTTCAACCCCCAAACAATATTTGTTTTCTTTAGGCAGCTGAAAAAAATATATATTTGGGCACTCATCCAAAACAGATAATCATCCCAGCCCCCTTCTACAGCAAGGCTTTTGTACTTCTTTACAAATTTGAAACAGGCTGGGCGTTAATTGGCAGACTAAGCAGAGGTTTTTTTTGCCATCTCAGGGTCCAGGGGCCTCTGATTTTAAACATTTTAAACAGCTTTTCATGACCCTTTTATCTGGCTGGCTAACTATGTGAGACTGAGCTTCCTTTTCGAGTCTCCTATTTTGCATCTAGCCTTCTTTAAAACTATTTTAGCTGCTTTATTCAGGGCTTTTGGTGTTCCTCTTAGTTTCTTGCCTTCAAAACCTTCATTTCTCCATGATCATTCTACCACCCAACATTCGGATTTTTCCAGTTTTTAGCAATTTCTACAACAGATAAGCCAGTAAATCGAAGTATACAGACTTATACTCTCACGCAGCTGAACGTTTTTGCGTTAAGGGGGTTTACCTTTCGTGATATTCACAAAAAAAAGGAAGGAGATCGAGCAATTCGGGCTATGAAATACAAAAAAATATGTGGCTGGAAAATATACTCGCGTACGCACACCTTTGGCGCGGACATATACAAATCGAATATTCGAGCCAAAAGATGGCACAACAAGTGTGAAAGTAGTGAATTAAATTGAAAGACCCAACTTTTGTTGAAATGATTTGCTTACCAAGTCCAATCGTACTGAAATACAGACTTATGAAGTAGAGGAACGAACTTTTGGGACACCCTGTATTAAAATATATGGAGTATATAAATAAAATGCGGCGTGGGCTGTGATAAAAGGCCTATGAATATACTTGTACAGTTGTCACGAAAGAAAAAAACTTCCGCAAATAAGAGCGGCTGAAAAAAATGGAAGAAATTGATCAGGCTCTCCTCTCCCTCCGCCTCTCCAAATATACCCTGCTAGCGGAGGCTTTTCCCTTGTGTTTCTCAGCGTTGTGTTTCTCTTCGCTGTTTTGGCTGCTCGCGTTTTGTTTTGGTTGTTTCTGTGCCGAGGAAAAGACCTCTGCAGACAGCCGTTTGGGATTCCTGTTGAGCATGCGCGAGATGAAAATGCGGTTACCATGGAATTTCTGGGTCACGTGTCGGTAATACGATGACGCCGCTGGAGTTTGCCCGTCAGTTTCACTTTCTCGCACCTCCGGTTTCTACCAGCCAAACTGACAGTATCTTCAAGAGATGAGGCATCGAGCTTACAGGCTGTAAGTCCTAGCTTGGTAGCTGAGGCTATCTGATCATCTATCAGAGCGTTCAGCGGGGAAATAACGAGTACAATCGGCACTTCACTGAGGAGGCCAAGATGCTTGGAGACCGATGGAGCTAGTTGATATATCAACGATTTCCCATGACCCGTTGGTAAACTGACGAATGTATCTTCGCCATTCAATACATGAAACAAAGCTTTGGTTTGATATTTAGTCAAAGACTCGATTGAACTATCTTTAAGGGCTTCTAAAGCCTTTTCAACAGCGTCGTTGAAACTTTCACGGGAAAGACTAGCACTCGCCATGTTGATATAGCGGGCTCACTTTTGCATAGCAAACTAGTACAAAAAAGATGCGCGAGTCGATAAAACCGGTTCCACAACCGGTTTAGTCATGTGATTACCTCCCAGATCTTGGAGGTGTCTAATACGCATGCTCAACAGGAATCCCAAACGGCTGTCTGCACAGGTCTTTTCCTCGGCACAGAAACAACCAAAACAAAACGCGAGCAGCCAAAACCGCGAAGAGAATGGCAGTACAACGCTGAGAAACACAAGGGAAAAGCCTCTGCTAGCAGGGTACTCCAAATAAAATGCTCCTTTCCTAATAAAGTAGCTATAGCCTGAGATCAGTCTATATTTTTTGTATTGATTGCCTTTTTTTTTTAAATCAGTTAACAACGAAATCAAGAGACATACCTCACAGATGCCAAGATTGACACGCATTGGACACGGCAAATGATCTTTCAATCAGCTCGTTTAGGAAACTCATATTATTTACCTTTTTAATTCAGTGTTTGTCTAAATCTTAGTCCGTTTTCTTTCCAGCAATTTCTATATATAAAATACACCCCACGACTCAAAAAAATTATATCAAGTAAACTGAATTTCAAAAATATATATATTTTGATACGAGACTCCTTACTTTCCTCAGCATTGTTTAGGGGCACACTTTCCGAAAATTGCCGTTGGGTGCCCCTGATTGTTGACATTTATGGAAACGGTCGTTTGACCTTTCAGAGCTGGTTCAGTGCGATCGCCCACATCTAACTTTCTAACTAGTCAATTTGACCAGAGTAATAAAAGACTCAATCAATCTTTCGATTTTACAAGTAAAAACTATTTTTTCCTGATCACCACGAAAAAATGTGAGTCAAGACAAGTTTTTGGAGTTTGTGTTACCCTCGGGTGCGTGACGGTTTTAATGTGAATTTTATGCAAAAACATCGAAAATGAACTGCTCGTTTACCTCTCTCGACGGGTTGCTTTTTAATTGCCCACGCTGGATTTTTTATATGTTGTACTAAAACAGTAGGGCTTTATTGAGGTTTAATAATTCCTCTAAAATTCCATGTAACAAGCCATGATTTTTTCCTTCAAAGTTTCGCAAAATTTCATCGTTTATGAAAGTGCTGAAGATAAGAATCTTCGGGCGTTTTTTAACCGAGTGAAAAATTCATTATCTTGAAATATTTTTACCAAATACTATTGTAACTGGGATGCCTTACTTACCTGCCAAAGATGAACTTGTTTCCTTGAACCGTCTTTCTTCCGAGGGCTTTGAAAATGGTATAATTCAAAATTTTAGACCGGCGACTGTATGGCGTGGGGCAGCATTTCACTTTTTGCCGGTTTTCTCGAAAAAGAAAACTCTTTGGAAACTTTGATTGTGATTTTCGAAAACTTTTCACCAAAGGGTTTTTCCTGACTGTATATGAAGAATTTCGAAATTTTCGTTTTCACGGCAAATTCTCGGTATTTACAGACAACCACAAATTGTAATGCAGCTGTAGGAGAGAGAAGCAATTAAAACTTACCAAGTTTGTATTTAGAGTTTTATTCCAATCATCTTCATCAAGAACAGCTGCATTGTTGCAAACAATGTCAAGTCTTCCCCGCAAAGAAAGAATTCTTGAGAAGGCCTCTATAATAATCAATAATAATAATATTAATAATTAACAATTAATGAATGAGGCTCAAGAGTATCTTATGAAGAATTATGGACTGGAGATCGAGGAGGGTGTTATCCGTGGAGGCCGTAGGCCGAGGTGGATAACACCCTCCGAGATCGCCATAATTCTTCATATGATACGAAAGCCCAATTCAATAATTGTTTTATTATTCATTCAAAATAATTCCTAGTTTAAAAACATGGCTAAAACATGCTTACCTCCATCGATCCATTGATGTTAAGTTCATCTTCGATAGTGCACGTTTAGGGTTGTTCAGCTGCGCAAATATTCTCCAAATAACAGATGTCGCCCTTCGAGTTGTCTTCTTGCTGTTCTTGCCATGTTTTTAGCTATTTTCCCGTCTAGTTCTTACTCTTGAAAAGAGTGAAATGTCTGCCATTTTTCAAGTTCACAACCAAAACAACCCAACCTTGTCCCCAGGTCTTCCCGGTTAACGGCATATTAACCTGCAGGAAGGCTGCATTTTTTAAGTCATTTCCTTGCTAAACATAAAATGTTTCCAAATTTGGTCATCAGTAACTGGTTATGGTGAATTAAACGGGTGCATTTAACCAATCAGAATTGGGGAAATATTTTGAATGAAATAATTAAGTTAAGCATGCTCACTGTGGAATGCAAGGGTATTATAATAATTGGCACAGTTATATAATTATTTATATTGACTTATTATTATTATTTTTATCATTTAACTCTGTCAAGTTGCAGTTCTATTCACCTTTGTTTATCTAATCTATTCTCTCTGCACAGGCATTGTAAGACATGCACTGCTTGATCTGACACCTTGGGCTCAACTGTACAGGGCAATGGATTAGCATCCCATTAAGCCTTCATTAAGGGGAAGGGAAAGTGGCAATAAGTAAAAAGAAACTGCAACGGTCCTGAAAACTTGCTCAAAGATCTGGATATTAACCAATCAGGTCAATTTTCCAGGGTTTAATACCATCAACTGATTACCTTTTAAGTTACCTTATAATTATTACATATAATAATCAGAGGTCAAATCAATAAAACTTTTACCAGTGTAATTTACAAGTGTACAGCTCTATTGTCTTAGAGTATGAAAACAATAGCCAAACTTGTTTAGTAATGGTAACAGCAACAATTCGGTCTGCAATCATACGAGTGATTAACAAATTCGGATGACCGCATAACAGGAGCCCTATTTGTTTAATCAGGAGTATGATTACAGACCGAATTGGACGACACAAAGTTCTGTTTCCAATGAATCATAATTTTAACAAAATTTGTGATACATCAGCATCTTTTTTCAATCAAAACACAAGAAATTCCAAGATTTCTTTTTTTCTAGCAGTGAAAAAAGCCATTCAAGCATCTGAATGATGGCACGTACTGTCCAATTACTTAGGCATGACGAATACTGTCTTATTATACATGTACTGTCCTATTATAATAAAGGCTGAAATCAGGGCAGCTGATAGCCAATCAGATTTGAGAATTCTGTTATCGTTATGATTACACTTGTAAAAGTTTTATTAAATTGGCCCCTGGATGGCATTTGCACATGTTTAGTGTCTAAATCACCTAAACCATGAGCTTTACTGATTTTATTAACTAAATTATAAGAACTTAATATATTTTAAAACCTTTCAATTCAGTCTCAATGGAAACATTGCATCTAATGAACTTTGCACACCTTGTTCCATAAGTTCCACTGAATATTCTCTCTACTTCTGTGCCTCTTTCATCATTGAGGTCAACAATAGCACCCTGGATCAAACAGAAAGTATAATATTATAATATAACCATTATTTTCTCAACAAAGTGGCCCAATGCTCTAATAAGCACCCACCCCCTAAGCAGTATTAAAGGAGTGCCTCCCTTCTCTCCCCATCAATTTTGATCTTCATATGTACCTGTATCATTGCTGATGAGGATGATCCCAAGGACAATGACATAACTGACAATTTTTTTGGTTTTGTTTTGTATTATCAGTTTTACACCCATTGAGTTTGAGATCATTTAATCCAAATTGCCTCAGGTTTGAAAATGGCTGTAACCATGGGCAGTATATTAATGTTACAGGCCAAAAGTACAGGGTGTCCCATAAGTTCGTTTCTCTATTTTGTAAGTCTGTAGTGTAACTAACGATTGTACTCGTGAAACAAATCATGTATGCAAAAGTGGTTTATTTCAGTCTGATAAAGCATCATATATTTTTTGCACCATCTTTTTATTGCAATATTCAAGTTTTGCATTTTCCCACCAAAGGTGTGTACACGCATTTATATTTTCCTGCTAAATATTTGTTGTATTTTGTGTCCTGAATTGCCCACAATCTTTCTTCGGTTTTGTGAATATCATGAAAGATGCACCCTGTTAACACTAAAAAGTTCAGCTACTTGGGAGCCCAAGTGTCTTTTCTTAGATCTACTGGCTGAAATTTCCAAAAAGCTGAAAAAATCTGACCGTTGGGTAGTGAAAATTTAATGGTTGACAAGAAATGACGGGTTTTGAAGACAAGGAAAGAACGGGAAAACCCAAAATCCTTAATGAGGCAGCTAAAAGAATTCTGAACATTAAGCTAAGTACAAAAGGGGAAACTCATCCAGACAAATTTCACAACAATTAGCAAGCAAAGGCCATGTTGGGGGAAAAAACACCATCTGGAGGTTTATGAAAAGCAAAGGTTGGAGACCGCTGAGAAGGTAAAAGAAACCTCTGCTCACAGCCAAGCAGAGTGCAGCTCGACTGAAATTTGCTAAGCAGCACAAAAACCTCACTGCGCAAGACTGGGATGATTTTCTTTTTTGGACGAATGTCCCAAATATTTGTTTCAGCTGCCCAATCCAAAAAATGATATTGTTTGGGGTCCTCAGGAGAGCCAAGTTCCTCCAGCATATCAGGTTAAAAAAAGTTCAAAATGGATCATATGAGGTGGAATGACAGGCCGCGGTCTCACTGGGATACATTTTTTACCCCAAGGACAGACTTTGACTGCTGATTTATACTACATCAACAACATATTAGAGAAAGAAGTGAAGACTGTCCTTCACCGTAAAAATGTAAATGAAGCAACAGACAAGCGCAAATTGTTCAGTTCCAATTGCCACATGACGTTCATCCAAGACGGGGTGCCAGCACACGCAGCCAAGGCCACCCAGGCATGGTGCGAAAAAAAACCTGCCAAATTTTATAGAGAAAACATGCTGGAGAATCTTTGGAGCATAATGGATGAAGTTGCCTATAAAGAACCAACTCCTAAAACCATGAATGATCTGAAAAGATGGCTCAAACAAGCCTCGAAGAAAATCCAGCTCTCCACGCCACATGACTTATCCCACTCCATGCCACAACAGATTCGGAACATGATAACAAACAAAGGAGGGCATGCTAGATATTGACTTTCCAAATACATGTACTCAGTAAAGCAATAAACATCTTTAAGAAATTTCATGCAAAAGTTATGTCGCATGTAATAAGAGGAACAAACTTTTGCGACAACCTGTACATTCAGGTTAGAAGTTTTTAACCTACAATCATGGACAAAAGTGTTGGGACATTTATACAGTTTGAAAGCTTTTTAATACACGAAATTGTATCCGCGCACTACTAACACTGTACGTCCCTACCCTGTCCCCCCACCCCACGGGTAGTGTTGAAACCGTGAAGGCACAATTCCTTTGATCTTTCAACAGTGTATTGGGTGGGGAAGGGGGAGGGGACATGCATTTCTAAAATGACAGCACTGCTTTTTGCGACAATACTTGTGAAACGCATAGAATTGAAGTCACGCTCTGACTGTCCCAAGGACTTTTGTCCATGATTGTAGCTTGATTCCCAAATCCCTTTCGTCTCCTGGCCCTAATTCAAGGCAATTGGGGATAGGAGCAAAGGAAATAGGGAATCAAACAAAGGCTAAATAATTTTAACCTGAATTTAATTTTGACCTATAACAATTACATCAGTCAAAGTAGTGATGTATGAATCAAATCTGTTTCCAGTTACAGCTGGCTGTATTCACTCTTTTCAGATCCGTAGTAATAAAGAAAGCACCCTGGATCATGTATCTAATTAAGTATTCGGTTTGGATTAAAGAACTTCACCTCGGTTGTGGATCATATTTAATATTTGGATCAATTAACAAAATATCCATCTTTGGATTAAAAAAAATCCAGACTTGAATTTTAAAACACGATACTTGATATGGGTATACCCCTCGGCTGGCTAGGACTGTTAACTTCAATTAAGGACTGCAAGAGCCGGCTACGTGGGGGCAAGGGGGTTGGAGATGCTTTTCCACTGACCCACTCTGATGCAAAACTTCAAGCAGTACCCCCGGAGAGAAGGGGCGGGAGCTAGAATGCCAACGAGACTGAAAGTCTAAGCTTTTACACATGGAATAGTTATTCAGTTCAAGTCATGATCTCGCAATTTAACAGTATCAGTCACGACCGTGAATTTTAGCCACATAGCGACAATACGACACACTGCAACACCTTTCAACAAACTCATAAAATTTTCGATACCGAGTTCCGCATACCTTGACGTTACGCTGCAGCAGTACTTCGCAAAGTCCACGTCCTATCCCTGAAGCTTCACCTGCTACTAACGCCACACAACCAGATATTTTCATCACAGTATAATCTTGAAAATACGCACTAAAGTTCAGAAGAGAAAACGCCGTTTGCGCTCTATGCTAACTTTCACATGAATTATGGCGCCCAATAATTCAAGAGTGGGACCTGGGAACAAAACAAATTACCTAGAGGGGAATGTCCAATTGACCGGGGTTAATGTCCGGGGGAGGGGAAGGGGTCGTATGAAAGGTGCCAGAGTTGAACCCAGTTTAGTATATATACCGCTCTACCACAATGGAGGTCAAAAATTCTTGGGAGAATGATTGAAAACCTTCCTTTAACAGCGGAAACATACAATTTGCTAACGTAGCATAAGATTCACTTTTTCAATAGCTCGGATATCTCTAATGCCCTTCCCCTCCCCTCCAAATGATGTTGTGATAATCAAACCTTTGGGGCATGGGGGAAGGGAGTCAGTTTTAGTCTTATCGTGTTAAGTGTCTCAATACTTTTGACATCCACTGAAGTTACAGGAAAAGCTAGCAACGGAGAATTATGAGCTACGGGGAGGAGGCGGGGGGGGGGGGGGGGGGGGCGGGTGGTACTTGACCAATATTTTGGTATAGTTGGGCCGCTGAGGATTTGAAATCATGACTCTGTTTAGGACAAAAAAATCCTAAAATATACGCCCTGTTTAGGACAAGACCCTCACTTTAATTACACTGTTTAGGACAAAGGACAAAATGAAAGCCGTTTTTTTTTAAGCTATTTATTGTCAATTGCTATACAGCAAATTCACGTTATAGTCATTACATTTGGTATACTTGGATTACAAACGAAATTTATCTAGCAAATGAAATCAATCGTGCAGAAAATACCCTGTTGACAGATTCCCACGAAATTCTGTTTAGAACAGAGAGGTCAAAAACCATACCCTGTCCAGCGGCACATCCCCGTACAGGGCATATAAGGCAGTCCCCCCAGGGGATGAGCTATTGTCCTCTCTTGGTTGTTAGGCCATTTCAGGTATATATGCCCAGTGAAGCCTCGGCTAAGTGCGAAGCCATTGTTTATTGTCACGCAAAAAGAACTCATGATCATTTTCTCAACAAAGCTTTTCAGTTAACCTTCTTTGAAAGTGAGAGTTTTTAGAACTCGGAAAATGGCCTTGTAAGTGAACTTCAATTATTTTAGCGTCCCCTCTATTCAGCAGTTAATTGAGTACCCGGAAATTAACATTTCCCAAAGAGTTGTTTTTGTCATACCTCTATTAACTGACTTTGAGAAGAAGTATTATACATACTGATCTATGTTAGCATAACAGATACACTTCGTTTATAGTGGTCTTTTACTTCCTTCTTTTTGGCACAAGGACGTAGACAGACTTGAGGTCAATTTTCGGGGAAAAAATTTCGATCTTTCAGCATCTTCATTTTCTTGAAATACAAGTATTTTTGTCAAACCTGTTAACGGTCAGCCTGTATTAAGCCATTTTCCAGGGATGACCGCTTAATTGACTGAAAATACTTATTCACAAGGTTATGTATCCAGTGGCGGATTCAGAGATCTTTAATTAAGCATGTGGATCTCAGTCTGGCAAGCCGGGTCCCTCCGCTAGACATACCACTAGTATCCCTGAATTGCAATTGGCCAACAGGCTTCCACTCAACGAAAAAAAGACCAAGGTCCTCACCGTGAAGGGAAAGCGACTCTCGACCAAAATAAACAGTAACCCTGAAATTACTTGCAATGGCAGTTTATTAACTAACGTTATGAACGTAAAGCTGCTACTAGGTCTTGAGATTGATGAAGAGCTATCTTTCTCTGAGCATATTACGACTGTTTGTAAGAAAGTTTCACAGCGCATCGGCTTGTTAAAGAAAATTATGAATTATCTGCCCCTTAAACAAAGATTACTAAAGTGTCCTCTGGACTAATTGTGATAAGGAAAGCCTTGGGCGGGTCCTAAAGCTCCAGAAACGAGCAGCTAGAGTAATCCTGAATGCCCGGCCTCATCAAGCACCATCAGTTCCCTTGTTTAATCGGCTGAAATGGTTGCCTTTTTATAAAGACGCTTTAATATCTAAATGTATCATTGCTTATAAAGCGATTGCAAGGTGAGGTCCCTGTTTATCTCAACGATCTGCTTAAATTAAATAGTAACATCCACAGTAGACAAACCAGGTACTGTAATTTTAACCTAACCTCTCCGAGGAATAATCGCGAAACAGAAGGAGGTAGAACTTTTACCGTAACAACTTGCAAAACATGGAACAGCTTATCTTTGCCTGTAAGGCGAAGGGACTCAGTTGACTCTTTAAAAAAAGCATTGTGGAATGATTTTTTTAAACAACAGCAGAATCTTGATCATTTTTCTATTTAGGTTACTTGATGAATTGTGAGATGATTATAATGCCATATTTTATCTTTTAAATAATTTAGTAGATTCTATAGTATCTGTATTCTTTGGTTTTTACCTCGTGTTTTTTATAGCTTAGTATACTCATTTATTATTTCATTATTTATTTATTTATTATTTAGAGGGCCACAAGTTTATTAGCCCCGGCTATTTCGTGCTAACCCTCATAAAACAAAGTCTTTACTTACTATAAAGTCTTTACTTACTAATTAAACCAATGTCAGCCGCATGCAATATGAAGGAAACACGATTGATTGAGCGTCTTTAAAACTTCATTTTCTTCGACTAAAAGGGCAGTTATTTGAGCAAAGCAGAAATATTTTAAAAATGACCATAAGCCTTGACCAAGCCAGAAAGATGCATTAAAAATGTTACAGTGGGCTGTTGTCTCCTACTCAAAAGTATCTTAATTATTTTATTTTAAGCGCAGAGGACGGTGAGACCCTGAAGATTGGCGCCGGGACGTCGTTTTACTCGCTGTTCGTGTTCTTCGATGATTGCTAGCTCCTGCTTGGCTTGTTTGTTCAGCTCTCTTCAAATTGGCCTTACTCACAAACCACAGTACGTTTTGTTTTCCCTTCAAAATTTTGCATAAGCATTCAGTTTCTTCTTGGGAGTTTATATATGAAAACTGAACGCGATGCAAAATATTTACAACTCCTGAGTCAACTTCATTATTATATATCTTCCAAGAAAATTGATGTTGTATTGGGATAATGTTAGCTACTTGTGGCGATTTACAGCTGTACATTGACTAGGTTAGTTTAGTTATTCCGATCACTTTCTTGAAGTTGATTTAATTTTGCGATTTTACTGCTCTTATAGTTTAAACCCTTGTCACTAGAAATTATGATACTTTTTGCTGTGAGTATGAAACAGCACGATGCCGCTTCTACACTGACGCCCTCTCAGCAACCTTTCCTATCAGGAAAATATATTTAAAGTAGTTCTTCAGCAAATTGGACATCGTATTGTTTGATATTTGTTCCTAACTTTATTTAGAAGAAGAAACAAAGAAAGAACTAAGGTAAAACCAATTTAGAGTGTATTTTCCAGCGTTTCAAACGGACTCCGACCGCTTAATAACGTTAACCGCTTGACTGTATCTCCAAAGTCGTACGTCTCAGTCACTTGAAGATAACGTTTATTCAAGGAACTTTTGCTCTCAACCATCTATCATATGTTTAATTAATTTGCATGTCTTTTGAATTTAAGCAATTATTAAGTGCAACAAGGCAAAAATACACAGATACTACTATCAAACAGATGATTTGTTTTGAACTAAAAGATCATAAAGCGTTACATTTGACCTTGCCCTTTTCGCATACAGTGTATTAAGGTTCTAATTTACAATCTAGTTATATACTATAAATTAAATCTAGCCATATACTCCTTGGTAATTAAATTTTTAGGAATCCTCGTTCGCTAGGCTTTTGAAGCGTTTCCATCTTTTTTCTTTGTCTTCATCTTAAAAGGTAACTTCGACAGTGATATCTTTGGAAGTATCGAAGATCTTGATGAAGGTTGTCTTCAGGGAATTGTTGTAGTAATACGCTCCTGGCTTATCCTGGGAATTTTGGAGAGCATTTGAAGCCTCGCTGTCTTTTGCCCCAGTCTTCTGCTTCAGTGAAGTACCAGCAGCTTTGACGAGTTTTGGGCTGAGAGTTCCCGGCATGCCCAGGTAGTAGAACGTCTCAGGTGGTGTGAATTTGTCGTACAGACGCTTGATGCAGATTCGCTGACCGTCAGAAATCCCTAGTGCGAATCAAACAACATCAGAAAATTCATATAATTTATATTCACTTTCTAGTATGTATATCACAAACAGAATAATGATAACAAAAGGAAAACAACAACAACAACAACAACTAAAAACTAACGATATAATTTCCTGAAGTTTCGACAACCCCATGATGCCATTTATTCAAGGAAGGAGTTCAAAAAAGTTCAA
Source organism: Porites divaricata (assembly GCA_038088405.1). Lineage (NCBI taxonomy): Eukaryota > Metazoa > Cnidaria > Anthozoa > Scleractinia > Poritidae > Porites > Porites divaricata. The sequence goes on along the minus strand of JBBMOI010000018.1, from coordinate 8,063,483 downwards.
TTACAGTCATGGCCATATTGGTATTCCAAAACAATGAAACGGCGGCCATGTATGTAAGTTGGTGTATTTACCAAGCCATGCTGTGCGATGTGAACTCTTTTCTTATGTACACGCTTCCTTTTGTTCTTATAAGGAGCTCATGGGCTCCTGGTCTCAATAAACTTGCATAGATGCTGGTCAAGTAGGTAAAAACTCCCTTTAGCTTATAATGGCCCATATGTATGATTACGTCAGACAAGCAAATTTTACCACCAAGCCTTGCACTTTTTGTGGGTGGGTATTCTTTTCAACTCTACTGCCTTTGGGGATTCATTTATGAAAAACGTTGGAGCTTTACATTTTCAAAACGAGGCTTGCTACTTGGTGAAATTTGCTCGTCTGAAGAAAACATGTCTAAGGTCCATTACATTATAGATTTTTGGTAAGCTAGAGTTTAACTACCGTATTTATTCAAATAAGCGCCCAACCTCGAAATAGCGCCCACCTCGAATAACCGCGTATCCTAAAGGTACGTTAATGGTACGTTTTGGTAACCATGAGTTTTGTGCATTTCGCTCGTCGAGAATTCACAGTCTCTTTATCATATTCCTTTACAACCTCAAAGTTAAATTAGAAAAAATTCTTTCAAAAACGCCAAATTTGTGTCTACAAAAAACGTTATAGCAGATAATCAATTTATAATAAGAACCATTACTGATGATTATTAATGTAAACAACGGATAGTAAAATTTAAACAGAGAATTCAACAAAACCGCAAGATACACTTTATCTAACCTTCATGTGTAATCTGGGTCAAACGGTATTCTCCAGATGTCTCTGCTTTATTACTGACACCATCGTCATCAAGATAGAGTTTGTAGCTGCTTTTCCTGCCTGGGTAGATGCTAAATGTAATGGGGTTCATCTTTCCCTGAGAGTGCAGCTCCCCTATGTATTGTTCCAGTTCTCTCTTGGGAATAATGGCACCTTCACGGATGTATATAGCGCAGTTGTCTCTGCTCTTGTCATTCCAAGGGGCATAGAAGTCCAACTCTACCCCTCCATCCACGGGAGCTTCAAGTGGCGACTTGTCGTTTGTGAAACGGTACCACTGGCTTCCAGCAGGGAGGTACACGGCTCGATTCGTTTGACCTCAAAAAAGGAAAAATCAGTGAGCAAGATGTAAGGCCCCAAACTCTTAGCAGCTGCAATTGTCCTTGGGGACATTAAAGCTCCTGACCTTCCTGTAGATTTCTCATATTGCACATACATAAAACTGATCAAGTTATGAGGGGATAAAACTAACAACTTTTTATAAATTAGTACGTCTCTTCCGCTGTTAGTACGGTTTTCAACAAGAGATTTTGTCGTTTGGCGCCCCGTCTCAAGAAATCTTTGATCGCGATAGAAACGAAAGCGTTTCTGTTGTATATGAGGTGCTATTATTGATAAATAAATTTAGCGTAGATCCTAGGTTAACGGAATATGGCTTTGACATTTAGGATAAAATAAATTTATCCCAAAAGTTTAATAAGCGAATAATAAATTAAGGCCCCCTTTAACCCCTTTTGTTTTGGAAACTACAGCATATACCTGTCAAAAATTGGTTTAAGAGTTTAGAATGATACCTGGATTGACAATTGGTGCCACTAACATGTCCTTGCCAAGAAAAAACTGATCGTCCAAGCGATTTGAGGTGTAACCACCGAATCCCCATAGATGGTCATCATCAGAATAAGGATCATTGTTGAACTCTCCTGTTTTGTAAAACGAAGTAAAATGTAAGTATAGTATGGAAGAAGGAACAGTTTGGCAATAACGCAGGACGCGCGTTGTTGCGAACAGTGTGACGAAAATAGCACTTTACAAAAATATATGGGATCTTGCCAAGGTACAAGAATAATTCAGGTCGTCATAGTAAACGAACGATGTAGGTTACCTAACAAATAATGTAATAAACCGCTCCTCAGACTTCTAACGACATCATGATGGCGAATACCCTTCGTCCCATATAAAATATCAAGAAGGTGTTCTAGGTATGCGTGGCTTGATGAGGACGTTTTCGTTATGACGTAAACGCGGTATTATTTTCATAAGGTGCGCTCCAAGATCTCTAAAGAGAAAGTAGGTCTTTTCACAGACCTTCTATAATCCTTTTTCATGTGACGCAAATAAAATAGGGGACGTTGATCTGAATGAAGGCTGCCCATGACCTTGCCGTTACCCTTGACAACAAGGATAGTGGTCGCGTATGGATTCTTTTCGACAGCACTTATTTTAATGGTTGGTAATGGGGGGCTAGAAGAGTGTGTTCAAATGGCTCAGAGACGAGCAAAACGCAATAGTTTTATGTGATCACTTAGAAAGGGATCCGCCTCTTTCAATTGCTGAGGAAGCCCTTACCTGGCTTTGTCTCGTCCATGAAAAGAGGGCGACAAATCGGCTTGCCAGTCTGCGTATTCTCGTACATAGCGTCGTAGATATACTGAATTAACTGGTAACGCATCTCAATGTACTTGCGGCAAATGCTAGGGACGGGCTCCGCGTACATGTACGGCTCCTGGTAAGGCTTGTTGTAGTTATCATAATGATTACGGAACCATGGCAGGAATGCGCCCATGATAGTCCAACGCGCTAGCATTTCGGGATCAACAATCTGACCCTGATAAGAGAAATAAGAAGCTGTGGGAGCCTACGCTTGTGCAAACAAGCTGTTCAATATTTGGCTTTCGACATCTGATATAGCTCCCTAGCGCACGGCAAGAGCCAAACCTATCAATTGCAATTTGCATGAAAACCAGTATTTCTACTTTGAAGACACGAATCAGGCGATTGCCAAAACTTTACTTACCGCTCCATCCAAGAAAAAGCGATTTAGCTAATTAAAAGAAAATAACCTAGCTGGTCAATAATTCATCCTTATCAGCTACCTCTGAGTCTGGCTAAGTACTTACCTGCCAAGCTGCACAAAAGCCACCAATGTCGCACCCAGAGACTGGCTGAGCAGAAAGTCCTATACCAAGGATGAGAGGAATGTTCATCTGGATGAACTGCCAGTTAGAGGTACTGTCACCTGAAAGCACATATAACAAATGTAAGAAGAGTACACAGTAATCTGTTAAACTATGTGATAACAAAAGGAAGATGACGAAGACGAGGAAGAAGAAGAAGAGGAGCAAGAAGAAGAAGAAGAAGAAATATTGATGATGATAATGATGATGATGATGACCGAGTTCGAGTTGTTTAGGGACCACTTTTTAAAAGAATCAGCGAGACACTTCACTTTGTTCCTAAATCTCAAGCGAAGTGTGCATTGAACAAAGAATTCAGGTAATAACTGAGTAATACCACCTTCATAACTTTCACTTAGCGATAAAAAAGGAATTGAAGGATAACTGAACCTGTCCAAAGTCCTGCATAGCGGTGAACACCAACAAATCCCCCTCGTGCGATGATGAAATGCCGTTTGTCTGGCTGGATACGTTGCAGGCCTTGATACGTCGCTTTACAGAGGTTGTAGTTATAGAGACAGCGAATCTTAGCGAATGGCTTCTTGTCATGATGCACGCTTTGCTTCGCGTACCTAAAAGGACGATGGAATTGCAATAAATAGCACTTCAGTGTTATGGTATTTTACTATAGCTCGGCTCTCTGTACGTAGATGGTGAATTTGCCATGAAAAAGCGGATCCGTGGTTTGGAAAAATCTTCTTTCCTCGTTTCTCCCTTTTTATTTTACTAGAAAGTTTTGTACTCAATCTGTTTACTAAAGTTGCCCGGGGTTGCACAATGGTCAATTTCCGCAAGTTTACAAAGTTTATTTTCTGGGTCGTCAACTCCCATATTTCGTTACTGGTATAGACTGCAGCGAAAATACTTGAATAGTGTACCATTCAGCCTATATTTGTTCACACCTATCTATAGTCACTAAGATTTTCAAACGTTTAGTACTATGCCCTTAATGTCAGATCCCGACGGATACAGTTGGGGTTAGGGTTAGGGTTTGTTTTCTCGAGAGTCCTCGAGGGAAAACAAAACTAACCGGTTTAATTCCCGAGGGACCTGACATTTGCTATATATCTAGACTTTCACTTCAACAGCAACAAAAGAATAACCGGAGTGAACCAAAACAGTCGACTCGTTACTTATATCAACACAAATCTAATTCTCAAAACCATTAGCTGCTGTTTCTATTAACTTTTTAGCTTGAGGCCTTGTGTTTATGTTGTTGTGTTCACGAAAAAGAAAACTGGCAGTGTTTTTCCCGCCTTCTGTCACGCCACTTTCCACCATGCTTTGACAACGTGCTGTAATGTATCCCGAGCGGAGTACATTGCTTAATATATCATGATCGGGATACATTCAGTGTTCTCCCTAAATTTTTGCTCAGCAGGTTAGGGACCATTCATGGCCGGGGAAGGCAAAAAAAAAAAAAATGTGTGCCAGAAGCGCATTTTCCTGGGGGAGGGGAGTAGTGGAGTGAGGGACATGGCTTTGATCTTTCTGTGAAATGTTGGAGCTAAGTTCTGTGAAATGTCATTCCCTCATTTTAAGACGTATTTTACGCAAATCAGTCGTTGTCATTTTCAGACAACACTAAAAAAGGTTTGATTCCAATAATATTACACAGTCCTCAATGCTCTAGAAAAGCTGTGTATACTTTAGTACACTATCCATATATTCATTCATTACCTTAATCGGATCAGATCACAACTTGCGTATTTTTCAAAACAATTTATTTAATTTTAGTAAACCTTCAAGCGGTTCCAGGCGGTAAGAAGTGTTGCTTCAGACGGTAAATTTTACCGGTTAGTCCGCCTGATAAGGAGAATTCGAACACTGACATTTGATTTTAGTCAAGGCCACATGACCAAGAATCAACTAATGGCAGTCCCTGTTTAGTTGAGTGAAAGTCTGGGAATATAACAATTCTCATTTGATTTATATTTAAACGTCGTAGAATGTACCTGGTCTCCTCGTTATCACTAATCATTATATCCATAGGAAAAGACAAAAGTGGACAGTCAGGCTGATGAATACTGGCTTTCATGGCTGGAGTTGTCATGTCTTGCCACACAAAATCCAAACCCCAATCCAAAAGATCGCGATACTGCTCTCCCCACCACTTCTGTGCGTCGGCCCGTCCCAGATCGGGATAGTGGCCCCAAGTCAGCATGCCACGCCCATAATTCACATTACCGATAAAAGGCTCTGCGCTACCGCTACCGTCCTCGCGGATGTTCGTTACAAAGATGTCGTTTGCTTTGCCGGTGTCGAGAGCTTTGTATGGGCTGTACTCTCCATTTTCATCCTTGTTACAGCTGATGATTGGTGTGATGTTGGTACTGCATTTGAAGCCCCAATCATGCAAGGCGTTGAACATCTCTTTGGGGTTTGGGAACTTGGTTTTGCTATGTGTAAATGTGCGATAATTGTCCTGCAAGTGGGGAGGAGTACGTTATAATGACAAAGGTGAATTTGAGATGTGTGGGCATGCCATTACGCAGAGCTTATCACGGTCTCAGCTACATGAAGCACCTGGAATTAATTATTTACTCCACCCTGGGGAGATGCTAGACTACCACGGGGTTTCAGCCATAGTCAGCAAAATATGTTAGTACCCATTCTATGGAGAGAGACAAATTAAGGAAAAGTTTCTTGTCTAAGGAAAGAACGCGATAGCAAAGCTTGAGCCCGGAAAGACAAATCCGAACTCAAATGTGTTAACTTCTAATCCACTCCACCCCCACTGCAGTACTTTACACTAGTTTCTGGTGGGTGAACACCATGCTGAAGTATATAAATGTAGTATTTATAAATTATTTTATATATCGGATATTATATAACTAGAGAAATCTAATAAGGGTCAAACGAAAATTACACTTTTCCCTTTATTTTATAACCCCGAGTTCCAACACCGATATTTTCATGGTTCTTACCTGTAAGTCGACATCAACATGCAGGCCATCGATAGGAATCTTCCATTGACGGTACTTAAGCGCGACCTCCATTATCTTCCATTTGGTATTGTAGCTGGGACCATATCCTCCCTGATGGTATCCAAAAACGTGCTTTGGCTTCAGCTGGGTGCGTCCTGTCAACTGAGTAAACTCGTTCAGCACCTCTGCCACGTGGTTAGCGGCAAAGAAGTAGTAATCAAGTTCACCGTGAAGCGCGCCGAAGTAGTACTGGTCGCCCTGCCGGAAGTTTGCGAACGTCTGCGAAGTGTTGTCAATCAAAATGCCGTAAGCGTAACAAGGTCCGGCGAACGCACCTTCGGGGCTTGGGTTCCACTCGATAAGGAACGGCGAAGACTGATACAATGGAGAATTTGGATTTAAAGGACCTTGTACCTCCCCCTCAGGTGTTAGATCAGGAGCGGTGTAGCCAAAGTTATCAAAGTTAAAGAACGTCATGGCAGCACCAATCTTTTGACTTCCACCCGCAAGCTGACCAAAAAAGTGTTGTTTAGGTACACGGCGCTTATCAATCGTAGCACCAGCCTTTTCTCCGAAACCGTAATACTGAGCGTTAGTTGGCGCCATCTTGAACTGGGCCACGGCTTCACCTCCATCATTGCGGTTAACATAGACAAGATTGTAATCAGAGGGGTCGGCGTGGATCAGCTGTCCAGAGCGATACACTGACAAAGCGTACTTCTTCAAATTCACACATATCTATTGGGGAAATCGGATTAAGGAAACTTGGGTTTTTCTCAAGCTGGTGTCTGAGTTAAAATTGTTTAATGTGGTCACATGACATGCGAGCTCTGAGATTTCCTAGAACCCAGATGTGCTACGCCGTTTAAATTCTGCGCAGCACCTTTAATTGCCCCCGTAGGGGGGAATTTAAGGTTTGAAATGGGTAATCATGAAGGAAAATAGCAACTTCTGGTGTCCGAATAGTCTGCTACACAGCCGTTTTTTAAGAGAGAGTGGGTTGTGACAATAGCAAACATGAGCAACAGTGAATCAAAAATCCTTATCTGGGGGGTGTAAAGTATTATAGAGAGCCGTTTGGTTACGAGTGGGTGCGCAGTTTCCTAGAAAACTATACTGTTTGGTTATTTCTAATTGATACTCACCTCAATGAAGTCAGTACGTATCTTTAGAAACCCTCCTTCCTCCTTTACTTTGATCTCATGCGCCTCGATCCGCTCCACCACAGTAGCTGGGGAGCGGGTTTTTACGTACGGAGCTTGGGGATCAGGATTGAAGCGTACCCGAAAGGTTGAATGAGATAACAGGTAGATGTAGATTTTGAGGCCGCCATCCAGAAAGAGAGTAAACTTATCTACGATTCCTTCCTCCTCCTGCGTCCATTTTGTTATCTTGCCAAGACTGATCCAGTTCACACGGGTCTCAGGAGTGAATTCATCAGGAGGTACGTATCGATACGTGGCCATCGTTCTTTAGTGTTTCGTTTTCTACGGCTGGGAGATATCAAACAAAGTGACAGGGTGATAAATCTCTTGTTAGTATTTAGTAAATGAACCCCCTTCTAGCCGCTGGAATACCAGAGTATAATACCCGAGTTGAGAGGGGTGTATCTGAGAATTAATATATTAAGCGACGGGTGAAACAAACCTTGATGCGTGTTTTGTGTTGAGGTCTCGTGGATAAACAGTTTAAGGTGGTCATGTTCTGACATTCTCATCTCATGCTAAACCAAGTTCTAGTGATACGACTGGGCATCATAAATTGCCGTTAAGTTAATCTCCTAAGAATCCTAGCTATCAGGGACTAAATTGTTCTTTCTAAAGATCTCTATACTGGCCAAATGATGTCCTAAAAAAATCACTCCTTAATCGCCGGTATCCATCAATATCACATCACTTAGATCTCTTGCACCAGCTGTGCTCAGTGTCTAGTTTTAGCGGCGGAATAAATCTTTGACAGCTGACTTGTGCAGGGGTTGAGAATTTTTAATCCATACCCATAGGAGAATCAGTCCAACCTCGCCCCATGTAAGGGAATCCAAGACAGTCTTCGATTCTGGATTCCACTTCACGGATTCTGGATTCCAGGTACTGGATTCCAGTCTTTGTCAGTTGATCTTAGATTCAAGTTCTCAATCGTTAGTGGGATTCCGGTTTCCAAAGCCCAGGATTCCGGATTGCACATGCAAATTCTTCCCGGATTCCGAAATCCAGATTCCTTTACATGGGCCGACAAAAAGGCAAAAGAAAAATACCAAAAAAAAAAAAGGACATTTGAGCAGAAAATCTAATGAAAATCTGGTACCACTTGCCACTCATGTTATTTTATATTATTTTAGGCCGTGGTGGAGTGGGGGGGGGGGGGGGGGGGGGAAGCACTCCCCTATAAAAAATGACGAGGATGCTCGTCGTACCTTTAAGAGGGTTAAATTTGTGGATTGGTACCGCTTAGAGTGCTAAAACCGAAAATGACTGTTGCCAGAAATGTCTCGGTAAGATTTATGACAGTACTTTCAAAAAGTCCTTGAGAAGAAAGTGTTCCAAAGTTATCTTTATTACTATTGAAATTTTCAGTGCTTTAACCGCCGCCCGGTTAGCTCAGTTGGAATAGCGCCGGTCTGCTGAGCGGGAGGTCGTGAGTTCAAACCCCGGCCGGACCATCAACCAAGGTCTTTAAAAAACTGGTGAGATCATGCTTGCTGTGAGCCTTTCTCAGTTCAGATGATCGCGTCATTGGGCGGTGACGTTAAGCCGTTGGCCTTGTCTCCTTCATCCTTGTATTTCAGTTGGAAGGGGACGTAAAAGAACCCGTGACATTGTTCGAAAAGAGTAGCGGACGTAGGCCCCGATGTCATGGTCTAACTGACTTGTGCCGTCATCGGTCTGGGTGGGCGAGGTGTGATCATAACATGGACTGAAGTGGCTGCAAGAGTGCGCCTTTATATGCTGACGTCCGATCTCACCTCTCTGGTTCCTCCGCAATTCAGCCATTGGCTGCAAGTGAGGAAAGTTGGCACCGTTTTTTTTTTTTTTTTTTAGTTATATGCTTGGTTGTTGTTGAATTGGTACAGACCTCTTAGGGGTGGAAATGAATTTTGGACACGCCCATAAAACAAGATCATGGTACCTTTTAGGGGTGTTGTCGAAATTTTTGACGACCACCTCAGTCACTTTTATAGGAGAGTACCCTCGCCGGGATTTTAGGATCCTCGAGCTTCCACAAAAACTTTAAAAGACTAAAATTAAATGATCGAAGCTTCAGTAGAAATAAAGCACAAACTGCGGTAAAAAACTTGACTTCTTGTCTGTACTAGGCAACATGAATCTTCAGGAGTGACGGTTAAAAAGATTACAGTAGAATTTAAACATCTAGAAAAAGAATGGAACCTAATAAACAGGTAAAAACAATAACTAATGACAACAAAAGATGATGACAGACTCAATTTGAAGTCTGCAGGAAATTTTAATATATATACACATGATATATGATGCTAGTAGAGAAAAGGTTTTTCACTGCCAACATTGCATTTAAAGCAGGTTTTAAATGACGAATCAGTAAATTAAATGCTTCTTTTATTCTACAGTGTATATCTGATGTCCCGGTTGTTAATATCTCAAAGTGATCCCATCTAATATTGTGGCCCGTTGAAGGAACATGATCTGCAATGGCAGAAGTGTGACGATCCTTCGTCAGCGATTTCTTAAAAAAATGTTCAGTTTTCATATCGTGTAATCCACGCTTGGTCTACCCGACATAAAAGTCACCGCAATTTCGGTAGCTGGCCTTGTACACCACCTTAGACATGAATGAGCGGCTAAGTCTGTCCTTGTAGGGGAACAAAGATTTTATACGGCAAGTGTTTGGCATCATATATTATAAGTTCCTGCAGACTTCAGATTGAGTCTGTCATCATCTTTTGTTGTCATTAGTTATTGTTTTTACCCGTTTATTAGGTTCCAGTCTTTTTCTAGATGTTTAAATAACGTCGTCCTTATTTTTTTGCAACATGCTTTGTTTCATCATGTTTGTTACCGCAGTTTGTGTTTTATTTTTACTGAAGTTGAAAGGGCCACAGAATAAGAGTGTCAAAGATAAATGAAGCTTTTTTAGAAAAAAAAAAAAAAGAAAGAAAAAGCCTAGTGCTCCACCTGTAATTAACATTTTTGACAGACGTGATTCTTTTTGATGAGATGGTGGCAATAAAAATTACTCTTTTAGGTATTTCTCAGAAAAATGTGGAGGCAAATGAGCTATTAACCTACCACTAATCAACCTGTTTAAATCATGCGATACCTTATTTTAGGGTAGCTCAGCATGATTAGTAATGTCACGTCAGGAAAATTTATAGACAATGACACAATTGTAAAGGAAAATTTATTTTGTTTATTTGAAACTCGTTACATATATTTTACTCCTCTTCAGTAGAATATAGTCACGACTGCCTAGCTCGGATCCTTAGTTGTCGATCTGTAATTCTGATATACATCCATTATATAGTCGATCGCGTGAAAGGTGGCACGTTTCAGGGCCACTTGAGAAAAGCTAGCAACAACAACAACAATATCAACAACAGCAACAATATCAAGTATTAGACCACGTGTTTCACAAAAAAATCTCTCATGCAGGTGATTTAACAACAAAGGTAAATCCGATGAAGATATTATCCAAAATAACAGTAACAGCTTATGGTAAAAAAAGACGTAAATTGAAAATGAGGTAAATGCAGTCAGTAGGTAAAGATATTATTTTAATTTTAATTTACTCCCTACTTTCGAGAAAATTGTTGCATTAGCAGTATTGTTTCATGAATGGAAATAAAGATGTAATCGATACCTGAAAGCGGTATACCTCAAAGATTGAAATATCCATCAACATCTGCGTCTCTATCTTAAGCACTCTTCGCGTCGAGCAGCCCAAAGGTCAAGTGAGGCGGGGGGGGGGTGGGGGGTGGGGAGGGTGTTGGTTTCGGTCGGGGACTCCGATACAATGGAAGGAAGAATTGGTCTTCACACCCAAAAGGCCACAAAAGGAGATCAAACTCCCCCACAGTATAACAGTTTTTTGGTTTCTTTCAGCTCGTAAGAGAGAATAAATTCATGCTCTCTAGTATAATGGAAACCAATTGCTTATGCTCGAAGGCATTATCATAAGTGATGTGCTAAACATTAAACTCTCGCGAGTACCTTTGAAGTTCCATTTCTTAGAGGCAAAATATCTCCATGATTTGAGACCACATTTAGTCGTGTTAACTTTAGGCAATGAAAGGATATACCGTAAAATTCTGAAAATAAACCCTTCCATGTATAAGCCCCCAAATCGGTAACGCAAAATACCCTCCGTTAAATCGCCCCTCCCAAAAAAAAGCCCCTCGGGGGCTTGTACTTGGAAAATTGCCTTAAAATACAAAGTAAAACCAAGCAAAAACAATAAATTTGCTTCCAACTATAAGGCTAGCCCAATCGATTTTGAAACGCAAATTTCCTTCTGTAGATAAGTGCCTCAGAATATAGGCCCCTCCAAAAATAAGCCCCTCAAAAGGGCCTTTGAAAATATAAGCCCCGGGGCTTATTTTCGGAATTTTACGGTACCAAGACGCCTAAAGTCGTTCCCGTGGGATGTATTGGCCTATGGGAGCATAATGGCGTTCTATCTGAATTTGGGAAAATTAGGGAAATCGGAAAGATGTTGCATGTAGCTTCATGTTATCAGTATCGATGAGTAGGTTACCTATATGTATTGGTTTAATGTGCTTATGACTGAATTTATAGTTGTCAGTGGTCGCAAGAATGGAGTTGATCTTGTTTTGATCTGTCGCCGCCATGTAGTTATTTTCGTAGCACGATTTGGATAAGAAAACGAGGTTATTTTAATTTGCATCAAAACAAGGTTTACCCGTGTAACTTAAATTTGAATGTTCACGGAAACAAGTAATGGAGAACATAATGCTTTTATTTACCTGAACAGGAACTATATGTATAAAGATACGTCATATCTTGCTAGTAAGTTGCCACAGGTAACTTTTTTAAAGAGAAATAAACATTGCAGTCTTAGGTTAATGGAACAAAACAAAACTAAACTAATCCGCTTGCTCTATCCAAGGTTACAAAATTCGATAAAGTTCCAATGTTTTAATCCAAGATGAAAGTTTAATATTCCAAGATGCTCTTGATCGGCTTAAAAAATTAATTGTAATGTGTTTCCAAGGTCTCAAAGTTAACATAGTTCTAATGGCTATCATCCATGATTCCAAGGTAAGTTCACTTAGATCCGGATCCGTGTCCCATCCAGAAGTCCAATCCATGTCGAAAGCGAGTCATCGATCGACGAGGACAATATTTTCGCGATTTCACCGCCAATCGTCAAGGATACGAGTCGAAATTTATGCGATTAAACCTCCCATCGTCAAGGTGTTTTCGATAAGAAAAGAAGAAAACTGAACTCTAGCTCTGCTCGGCAAAAACTCGTGAACTTCGACAAGAAAAATCTATCGGAAATCATGTGCCCCCAACCAGACGCTACCAAAACCTTAAGAAAACGCTAGACCTAAACAAAAAAGAATTATGAAGGGGAAAAAACCAAAATGAAAAGAAACTACTCGGCCTAGGTCGCCTTCCGTGACTTACCAGTATCCCGAAGGATTTCGCTGGTTAACTGTAGAAGCCATCCTAAACCCCTAGTGGGAAAACTGACAAGCGACAATTCAGAGGAAGCAAATCGGAAGCAATATAAAGATTTTGTACAATCCCATTGGTCGACTTGGAAGAAAAAATGATCGATAAAGATTTTACGCAATCCTATTGGCTGGCTTTGCAATTTGTTCGTACCGTGGGACTGCCACAGGCATCCCACGGAATCATGACCAAGATTATGCAGTACTTGGATGGGCATAATTCCCGGGAATTCGAGTTGGGATGTAAATGGTAAACGATTTTTTGGTTCGTCCCACTGGAAAATTCCCGCGACAAACGGAAATTCTGAAAAGGTAGTCCCGTTTTCCCTATTGGGACGTTCCGAATGGAAATTTACCATTTTCATGTTGTAACTGGAATCAAGTCCAGCACGGCGCGACAATCAAGGACAATTTAGGCAAATGGTAATCAGAGTTTAGTTATCGTCTGCACGCAGGCTAGTACCCTTCTTACCGACCGAAAATTCCCGACCAAAATTTCTCTATAAATGGTAAACAACCAAGATCTCAAATTGTGGGTGAGCTTTGTCCGGATATGCTATTGTTTATTGTCAATACACAATGTAGCATGTATTCGGATTCTTCGCGTTTCCATGGATAGGAGTCTTATTTTTTCCAAGACATCTTGATAAGATGCACTCTTATCTTTGAAGATGGGACCTCAAAGCGCTTTCGTTGACTTTCTCGATTTTAGCAATGTTTCTTTCTCCACAGTGGTGCCAGAATTGCTTGCAGTACGGCAGTATAAATGCGCGATAAAGCGAGTCCTTGCTTTTAAGTTGCAAAATGTTCTTTAGTCCGTTCAGAGCAATTATAGGAGCACTTACTTTGCGACAATTAATTGGACGGGCTCTGTGTCTACATGCAACGAAAAGGTTAATTTGCAGAAAAGTTTGATTTTAAGTGGTTAACAAAGTTCCAAGTGAAAAAAGTATCGATGACTCTTTCCCGAAACTATACCTGGCAACTTTCAGGGGCAACCAACGACACTTTTCGGAAAATATCTGTTCGGAAGACGATTTGAGATCTATACTTTTCGGAACATTTGTTATAAAATTTCTTGCTTGCTGCCTCTCCTAGGATTTTCGAAAATCTAAAAAATGGTATAATTGCCTATTTTTAACGGATTTTTACCCGAAAAAGGTCACCTAGAATTTTCGGGAGCCTTTTTTCTGGCTGAAGTTTTCGAAAAGGAAGGTTTTCATCCCTATAATTTTCGGATCACTAGACTTTCAGCTAGGAAATCCGAACAGATGAAAATTTTTAGGGGATAAAAATATGCCTATATCTACCGTTTAAATACTAAAATACGTTCAACAATGCTATGTTTGAGTGGTTTTGAACTATATTCTCGTTGGGTGCCCCTGAACTTTATAAGCACATCCATGTTATGCATCACATTTGCTCGACTTGCTTGCTGCAGCTGCTGCTGCTTATCTCATAAATTTTGAATAGGACTCGACCACGACAACAATACTCTTAGTTGATTGCTTGCTTTCACGCGACGATTTTAATTGTTGAGTCATTTACGCATGGGGCACCTATAAAAGAAAAAGTGTGACTGGAGGAGTCACCGTACCGCAAAGGTGGCCTGAACACCTTTCAGAAAATGGCAGCTGAATGCTCATTTCCTAACCGCGGGAAAGAGATGTGGCTCGATTCTCAGCAGACGTTTGTGGGGTCAAAGCACGTTGCGTCACGACACTAAAAACAGCTGTGTAGCAGACTATAGGTCAACCCCCGAAACACGAAATCTTTTCTGGAGGTTTAAATGTTAATCAGGTTAATATCAGCTAATTTAACGTTCAGTTTTTCTTCCGTTTTGCCAAGTACCATAGCCCTATATTTTTCTGGGTTTGGTTTCATGCCATTGAACATAAACCATAAAGTAGCATTCTCAAGATCGATATTAAGGTTCAGTTCAACAGCACGAACATCTTTGTTGAAACAATGGATGTCAGATCTCACGTAACGGCTAGATTTAAGAATTATTTTTAGTACATCGGGAAAAAAGCCTGCAAATAGCCTCTTGCATGTAGGTCTGGCAACTGTCTAAAAGGAAAATTCTTGGAAAGATAAAATTTCTAGCTTAAATGCGAGAAATATAATTTGTTTACCCCGAGGTGGCACTCCTAAAATCAAACCAAACCACATCAAAATTAGCTCGGGGTATTAAGTTTCAAGGCCTACTTACACACTCAGCGAACTTAAGGTTTATAAGGATTTAGGGTAAGGAGGCAAAGCTAAGCAAGGAAAGCAAGGGATTTAAATGTTTGTATCAAGTTACGATCACACGTATTGCATAAACCCGACAAATTACCATTTTCACAGCCTAAAGAGTCCCCCACTAAAGATTAATTATGCAGCACTTTCAAATAAGGTAGCACGAAATTGGATTTCTGTGGCGCCGTGAACTCCAAAAGCCTGAAATGTGCGCCTTAGATAAGGGGGTGCTAAAACTTACTCTTGATAATAGTTTGCGCTCATGAAATTGATAAATTGTCTGCTTGCGAAACAGCTTATTTTCTGCTTTGTTCATGTTGATTCTGACAACATTACCCACACCAAGAACTAAGATTAATGTGTAGAAAGGCAGAATCGAATAAAATAGAGCCTGCAACCAACAGTGCGCTCCGTTTACTTACGTTTCCTACAAATGAGCACGTCTTCCGAGCCAAGTAGATGCCCTCAAGATGTAGCGGTTTAGTGTTGTGTAACTAGAAGTCTCTCAATTTATGTAAATTTGTCCCATCCCAAAACTTTCCTTCCCATGACTACTCGCGCTTGGGTTGAACTCTGGCTTGTTTCCAGTCTATGGCGTCAGATCGGGGACAAAATCGATACTCAGATTTCGTGGCCTTAGAAACACTTCTTCGCTTCGAAAATTGTTCTTCGAGTCATTGTCTGTTGTCTTCGTGGCGTCGGTTCCATGTCTTCGAGTCGTCGCATCCCTCGTTTCATCGTACTGTTTTCTTCGAGTCATTGTCTGTTGTCTTCGTGGCGTCGGTTCCATGTCTTCGAGTCGTCGCATCCCTCGTTTCATCGTACCGTATTCTTCGGGGCACCGCTGTGTCGTCGCTGCGTCATTTTTATGTCTTCGTGTCGTCGGCTCTTCCTTTCGTCGACTGCGCTACATACGTCAGGAGGGAGTCATAAACTTAGGCCTGGGCGCTAGAGGAGATATTGGCGAATGAAATTTCGATGTGTCTGGCCATCGTGACGTCCGTTCAAGCCGGCCCGGGAAGATTTGCAGGAAGGTAAACAAATGCTAGTCGTGAAAAGTTCACGGTCCAATTTCCCAGCAACGGTAAAGCAAATCATTTCAGCAACTTAAGCGAAGCTGCAGATGTTATCATGTAAAGCATCAATAACGTAATTTTAGCCTGAAAACAAAAAACAGGCTGGCGACAAGACTCAAAAGAGTTGACAAACGCTTCTATCGATCGACAAAAATCATCACCAAGATCATCTTAAATGGCCTGTAAATCAGAAACCCCACAATACTGCCCTTTGAGACAAAAACATA
Source organism: Porites divaricata (assembly GCA_038088405.1). Lineage (NCBI taxonomy): Eukaryota > Metazoa > Cnidaria > Anthozoa > Scleractinia > Poritidae > Porites > Porites divaricata. Next base: position 8,047,352 of record JBBMOI010000018.1, on the reverse strand, counting down.
ACTTACTGAGGTCAAAACTCTTTCTAAGTTTGGAAAAATTAAATCTCATAACAATTTCATAAAAATGATCAGTGGCTTTAAACACTACTTTCCACAGGTACCTTGCGAGTCAGCGGCGAAGTGCAAGAGAAATAAACCAGTTAACAATAAAGCTCTCGAATTGAAAAGAGTAATACGATTAATTCGAGGATATCTTTTTATGTCAATGTTTGGACTTGAGAGGTGCTTGAATACAGATTAAGTCTACAAAATTGCCTAAGAAGTATGTTACACCCATTGTACGTTTCTCGCCACTTGGGCTGACGCAACTTCCACTGAAGACAATACCTTCAAGAAAAAATCAGAATCAAAACAATGGCTTTTATAAATAGGTGGAAAATATCTCAGAACTGGGAACGGAATGTTAAGGCTAGTGACTCGGCGATTTGAACATATTTATACTTCAAACCTAGACAGCGACATCAAAGCTTATTTCTTAACGGCTTACGACTTGAAGAGAGTGTTCCTGAAGGTACCAAATCGCTTCTCAATGAGAAGACAAATATTCTGTCAAGGTTCAGCTATACCGTTCAATCGTCCCCTCCCCCCACCCCCCCCCCCCCCAAAAAAATGATCATAAGAACGCCTTTTAAGTAGGTCAATAAACGGTCCAAAATTTTGGAGTAACTGTTTCCATGGGGGTCCGCATATTCCAACTTTAAGTTCAAATTCAAACATTTCACCGTACATGCTTCGATTGCCGAAGCTATTCGGGTGTAAGTTTTTCGTTGGTAAATAATAATTGCTCCGTTTGCTCCTCAGAGGTACGGTATAAGGAAACTACTTCCCAAGTCTGTTGTTATGTGGGAGTATATCTACCTCACTTGAAATTATGCTTCTAGAGCTGATACCTCAAGTATCCCAGCAACAAAATACTTACAGTGTAAATCTTTTATTAACACTTTTTTTTACTTTCCATGGAACTATGCAAGATATTCTAACTAAATGAAAGGAAAAGTCAGGAAAATGTCTAGACAGGTCATAATTATTACTGAAGACAGTACAAGAAGTACTGGGCAAGGAGAAAAATAATAAAACTTACTAAACAAAACATTTTGGGTTGTAGTTTCACGTCACTAAAAAATACAACTGAAAATCTGTCTGCATTCTCAGGCTAAAGCTTCCAGTGATGAATTGATTTGAAGGCTGTGCCTGTTAAAACACATTATTCATTATTTTTCTTTGAAAATCCTGTCTGTGAGAAATTTGACGAAAATAATTTCTAGGCATAAATCCTCATCACATTGTCAATAACAAAAAAAAAAGAACAGGTAGATGATCAGTATGTTATGTTCTGGAGTGACCATAGATGTTTTCATTGAACGATGATGCAGAGGCCAAGAGAATAAGTAATAATGAGAGGCCTGCCAGTCTACTCTCCAATTCTGTTTACATGTAAGACATGTAAGCCTGGAAATGTCATTGATCTACGTAGTGTTAATCCTGTAGAAAAAACAGAAAATGATTAGCATTAAAATTACACCTTTCTAGTCCATACCACTATAGTTAGTAGTAGCTATGATACTACTGAAAACCTGTTTAAGATTTATACACCTATTCCAATTTATTAAAGGTTGCTCCCATGAACCATGTTTCATAGCCTGCAGTGCACTATGGTAAACCCTTTTATAGCAGGAAGTTTAATCTTGTTCACGTTCATTGAAATAATGGAGACAATTTGTGAAAAGGCGTTCAAGGGAGCTTTCAAGTCAAATGGCTGCTAAAATTCTTAAGCATGGGCAAGCTGAAAAATTTCATTTTTAAAATGTCATGGTAAAAAATTAGAAGCCTCTTCTTTTAACAAAGGCCTGCCTGATTAAGCTGAGTTTTTGCATGAGCCAGAATGCTGATTATTTCAATAACGCAAATCAACACTATTCTTTTTTTTTCTTCAAAGTTATTTATTGTATTGTTGTTCAATGACGCCTTGAATTTGATTTTTTTTAACTCCATCCAAAATTCCCACATGCACGAGCCAAGTAAACTCATTGAAAATTTGCATCATTTGCATATTACCACAGAGAAAAACCTAGCCTCAAATTACTGTCTTAAATAATAAAAAGCCTAGAATTCAATGTTTGAACTACATTGTCTTAATGTTCTGACATAGCATAGAAGTGTCAGCAGTGTCTGCTTTCTAGGTTTCTAGGCTCATTGCAGGCACATAATTTACTAGACTTGCTTCAATAATGAACCAAATAATTTATTTGACTTGCTACAGTAATGCACCGCGGGCTATGGAACATGGATCATGCATCATCTTTCTCTGAACCAACCTTAATTGAAATAGGAGTATCCTGACAAGTTTGATAAAGTTAGATAGACTGATTAGTTGCTCTTGGTGAAAAAGTAAGCGAGTAAAGGAGGCAGTGTTTACATGCATCAGTTAATTGAAACCCTTCCCCTCCCTCCCAAACCTCTGGGGCACAGCGGGGGATTTAATGCAGCCAATGGCAGGATTAACACATATTTAACAATGTGCTGGACCTGGGTGCAGTAGAATTGACAACATTCCTACTTGACCCAGCTCATGAGCAGGGATTTAACAGCACATGATTTATACATTTTTGGAAGCAGGGACAGAGAGTGGCATTTAACATGAGTGACTTAGGAGAAGCCCTGAAGTTGATCGTCAGGACTAGACAATATTAGCAAAGAAACCAAGTACCCACTCCTAAAATGTAAAAGCACACTGCAAAACAAAAGTAAACGTTGGAACAGATGGAAGCACTGTCAACAATTACAAAGTTCAGCTAGGGGATGACATTTCTCATGAATTTGATAAAATGCAGTTGAGAGTTTCTATTAACAGGTCCATTGGTTTGAAAATAAAATAAATACAGAGTACCAGACAGAAGACAGCGGTTTAAATCAAGCCTAGAACTACAACCACTAAATCCCTGCCATAAGATGCTTTTAACAAAATTACTTGGCCCGGGAAGTGGAAAAATTAGTGGTGTTTTGACACCAGGCTAATGTTAAATCCCCACTAAGTCCCAGGGATCAGGGGGCCGGGGTTTCAACTGACTGATGCACTATACGACCAGATGTTGAGAGGGTATTGAAAGTGAACACAGTGTACATACACATGCAGGCTTGGTACTGTTGTTTAGAATTATCCTGTTGGTGCCTTCTTTCAAGAGTGTTATCCCCTCCACCCTCAATCCCCGGGACTTTCCTAACTTCTAACTTAACTTTCAGAAGGTGTACAAAAAAATTTTACAAGGGCTGAACAAATATTTAAATGTGGCCTCAAAAAGAGTGAACTTCTCCGTGATCGGTCTTTTACGAGGTCGTAGTAAGCTTACTAATACTAATACTTATATACATCTTTCTGAAGAACCGAAATAACTACAAAACAGCTCATTTATAACAAATTTTCGTAACCAACCTCACTTCAACAAGATTGCGGAAGAAATTGATTCGAATAAATACACTGATAATTTTTGTGGTTCATTCCCTGACATTTATTATATGCTATATGGATTCTGTGAGATATAAACTACATAGGAGCGAAGCCACAACTTTTTCATGCTTTTTATCCAAAGAAAAACGAGTTTTTGTCGAGCAAAATGCTGCACTGCACTCACATAATTTTCCTAACTTGGAGACTCACCAAAACGCTTCAGAAACCTTTTTCGCAGAATTTTCACGTAGTAATCAAAATACACTTACCTCTTCCGTTGGAATATGAGGTAATGGTATCCTCGATCAAAAGGGAAACTACATTGCTGCTTCATTCACGGAAAAAAATAAGAGCAGTGCCCCGAAGAATACGGTACGATGAAACGAGGGATGCGACGACTCGAAGACATGGAACCGACGCTACGAAGACAACAGACAATGACTCGAAGAACAATTTTCGAAGCGAAGAAGTGTTCCTAAGGCCACGAAATCTGAGTATCGATTTTGTCCCCGATCTGACGCCGTACCAGTCATTCGTCCGTATCAAACTTTGGATTGCATTCTTGAGTTGACAATTGTAGCGTTGCAGTTGTGTCCTCCGTTGTCTCCTCCGCAATCTCGACCCCAGTGCTTACCCCTCTCCTTTACATGCGCAGAAGAGCTCTGGGTCGAGATTGGTCTCCTCCGTTGCAGTTTGGTCCTCTCACCTATCAACCAATAGAATGGGTTTTTGTTTCTTCCAATCAAAGTGCGTTGTGATCGTGCCTTCACCATTTGACTTCCCAACTAGGGGAGGGCTGTAGTATGAGTTTTGTTCGTTTCGTTTTCCTGATTCAGCGTTTTGGCTGATGGGTTTTTGGAGAATTTTACAGAAGTGCGAATTATGTTCGAAACTTTCCTCGGTCAACGCATATGTTCATATGTTGGAGAGCTAGAACTCGTGCTCAAATAAAGAGTTGGAAGAGGGACAGTAGCAAGAAGAGTGATCCAGTAAGAAGAAGAAGAGATGCAATGATTTTCGAGCTTCTGAGGTAAGGTGTTATTTGCAGTTTTTTCACGATCAAAAGGTTTTTTATATATAAGGATTAGAGTCATGGTGCAGATAAGCTCAAGCTAGGCTAGCTCTTGTTTTTATAAATCGTGAAGTTGTGAGCTTTTTTGATTTTGCTGCAAATTGTAAGCAAATTGAGCTTATTTACCGAACCGGGCATGTAAAAACTGACCATAACAAGAAAAACTGAAGCATTGTCCATGGGGATTTTTTGAAGTCTTCCTTCATAAAATAATACATTAACACTTGATTTTAGAAATTGAGAACCTATTTCAAAGTTTAGGTTAAAGAGTTTCCTGTATAATTATATGAGGGCCCTCCAAATAGCAAGTTTAGGGGTTAGTGCAGTCATTTATTTCAGTCAGCCGACTGCATGACTCTCTGAAAGTGGCTAAGAATAATAATGTGGAAATTCAATGTGAATGTGTTTTGCTTTTGATTTGGAAGATGACGCTGTTAGACTTTTTTGGATCAAAATTCTGCAAGAAATGTGAGTGCGGTTTAGCCTAACTCTTTAAGATGGACACCTCTGGGATCAGAAAAAAGCGTCTGTCTTAAAGAGATGTCGGTCTTTTAGAGAATCTTAATTATAAAGGGAGTAAAGTAAAGCAGGGACCAGCTCTAGTTATCCAATATACAGTGTAGCGGGATGTCCGTTAAGGGATTTTGTATTTTAAAATTCACTCATAAGAGCTACAGTATAGTCCTGGACTCACTATCAGGCTGAATTTCACATATCAGCAACAACAACAACAACAGTTTATTCCTACTACTGTAAACAACTAAAAGAATTCACAAGATTATAATTATAATTACATAGTAGCGTGACACTCAAAATAACTAAAAAGCTAAACTAGTTGGGTGACCGTAATTATGATAATTAAAAATGTGAGAGTCAGGAAAGAGGCACAACAAATACAATGGTACACATAAATATCATAAACTTGGTACCAAAGTAAATATACAGAACAAAACAAAACAAATAGATAGATACATGTGTATAAACCATCAAAATATCAGTAAAGATTAATAGAGACTAATGAAATGCGAAGTTAGTCTTTTTTTAAATTGATTAGAAGTACAACACTTGAATCTTTCATCGAGTTCATTCCAGATTAGCATTTTCGGCTTCTAAGCTCACATTCCTTGCCTCAAGTGAATCAAGTCTTGCTTGTAGAGCCTTGTAGTTGTCATCAACTTTTTTGAATAGGTCGTCTAGCCTGGAATGAATCGGCTTGAGTTTGCTATCAAACAGCGACTCAAGGTCCTTTAGAGAAGGCTTGTCGTTTGATGGCTTTTTGCTTGTTACGTAAACGGACGCATGGAGACACCAAAAAATAAAGAAAAACGATGTAAAAATCTGCATTAAGCAGTGAACGGAAGACATATCACACACAGTAAGCAAATCACGTCCGCCATCTTTGCTGACCACTTCTACGTGTAAAATCTGTGGAAAAAATTCTGTACACCTAGGTAAATATCAGATAAGTCAACTTTCAGAATTCTCTTTGGAGACAATGGTGCCTTGTCACTCCAACTGAAATTTATATGCCAGTGCATGAGGTCAATGCTTTAGTTCCTCTTTTAATTTATGGTCATTTTTACATAACTTCTAATTTGGTATGCAGATTTTTTTTCCTGGGAGAGGGTGTCTTTGCAAACTGTCAAGGCCACCACATTGTCACTGACCATTTAATGACATAGCATCTCAGGTGAGAGTTAAACATAAACTCATCTGAACTTTGTACCCTTTTGAAAGACTTTTGTAACAAGAAAAATGAGTACCATTTTTAAATCAGGGCTGTGACTTTTCACATAATTCCAACATAATTTTATGAAAAAAGTAAGCAAGTTAGACATTCTATCTAAGCAAGAAACAAAAAGCATTATTAATTTTTCATGCACCCCTCTGCCTACCCTGGTAGCAGAGGCTTTTCCCTTGTGTTTCTCGGCGTTGTACTGCCATTCTCTTCGCTGTTTTGGCTGCTCGCGTTTTGTTTTGGTTGTTTCTGTGCCGAGGAAAAGACCTCTGCAGACAGCCGTTTGGGATTCCTGTTGAGCATGCGCGAGATGAAAATGCGGTTACCATGGAATTTCTGGCTCACGTGTCGGTAATACGATGCTGCCGCCGGAGTTTCCTCATGTATTCATGAGTCGATTTTCCCACGGGAAAGACTCGCACTCGCCATGTTGATATTACGGGCTCACTTTTGCACAGCAAACTAGTACAAAAAAGATGCGCGAGTCGATAAAACCGGTTCCACAACCGGTTTAGTCATGTGATTACCTCCTAGATCTTGGAGGTATCTAATACGCAGGCTCAACAGGAATCCCAAACGGTTGTCTGCAGAGGTCTTTTCCTCGGCACAGAAACAACCAAACCAAAACACGAGCAGCCTAAACCGCAAAGAGAATGGCAGTACAACGATGAGAAACACAAGGGAAAAGCCTCTGCTAGCAGGGTACCCTCTGCCAATCCCTCTGCCCCCCCAAATAAAGTGTGACAGCATAACTTGACTGATTTGACCTAACCAGAAATTTCAAAAATTCTTGTCGTTCTGCTGGTCATAAACCGCTGTTAACAAGCAGTACATTTCTCAATTCAGGTTCTTAAAACTAACAAAAAGAATTAAAGTTAAGTTTCATTTTTGTCTGATATTGCATTTAAAGCCTTTCTAACTCTCGTAGTGAATATATACCCATATTTTTTTGGACATGTTGATCTAGTCAATGAGCACATTTTCTGGGACATTCCTTTCCACATGCAGAGGAAGAATTGCAGTAAGATAAAAAGAGACATTGGCTGTCACATTCTACTTCAACATAGAGCAATGACAAGCCTCAAAGCGACCCATCCTACTATCTTTTGTAAAATGCACTGAAAAAAGTGCCAATGATAGGTTGAGCAATGTCTTTATTCAATGGATGTACTTACTCACACAGAGAGATTTGCAATCACGTTTTGGAAGGGAAAAACTCATCAAAAGGTTTAAACTTTAACAAAAAGTGAAGAAAAATCACAAAAGGTACTCATCGTAGCAACTTTTGAAGGAGGCAATGAAAAAGCGTAGTACTCTAGCTTCAAACACATCTTCATTTATCGCAGCCAGTAGTGTTTATCACCATAAGTAAAGACAATGAAAATTCTTGGGGGAGTTTTCCCTTACATTTGTGTCAGAGGAATTGATCTGAAATAAAGTGTAGGGTTAGGATTTGGAGAGCAAGACAACACACCTCCCCCCACCATGAATTCCCAGGAATACCCCCCCTGATTTGTCAGTTAATAATTATTGATAGCGTTTGTTATGTGAACAAAAAATCTTGGAAGGGTACTGCCTTACATTTGCCTAATAGGTATTGGTCTGAGATAAGTCTAGGGTCAGGAATTGAAGTGTAGGATGGCACACTCCCACCAGTAATTGCTAGAAATATGCACTGGAGAAAAAATTGAAGGCATTTTATGAACTGGGCCCACTTTCCAGCAAGCCAGTTAATAATAAGTTGAATCACTTTTAAATACTCTTAGCTGTACCTGTATTTCTTTTTTTCTTCAGAAAATAATAACCTTTTTAAGAACCTAAATAGCCTTAACTAATGTGCTAACTACCATTTCTATAAGAACCTGTTTAGACTAACTTGGAAAAATGCAGGTTCTTAGTCGTGGGGGCCGTATACAATTTCTGTTCTTAAAGTTACCATTGTGAACTGTCATACTGTTCAGCCACCTCCTATATTCCTCCAAGACATGTGATACTTGAGTCACTGTGTATCAGATAAACAAGGGTAAACAAGGTGTATTATGGGCAGTTTGAAAGAGGCAAATAAAAAGTACTTTGGTCTGCTATGTAGTTTCAGGTTGATATCAAACAATTGTTATTACCAGTAAATAATGTACCAACTGTGCATGTGATGCTGAAGACCTTACACAAAGTACTCATACTTGTAACTAAAATCTACAGTGCTTGGTTTGGTCTGTTTTATGAAGAATAGTGCACTGCCAGAGCACCACATTAGTCAGCTGAGTTATGCTAGAAAATGTAGATTAACTTAACTTCAACTTAACTTCAACTTTATTCAAAGATTTTTTAATAGGTGAGTTAGATAAATTCCACTCACCTTCCCTCGTTAATTATCCAGTATTAAATGCCATACCTTTATTATCCTCAGCTTTTTCCTGCAAAAATTTGACTCATTTTGTTTCTGTAGCCTAGCCTCCCTCACAGTATTTTTAGGGGAGTTGTATATCCTTCCTCCCCAAAAATGCCTGCTTACCCAACATCAACATTTCTAATTTCCATTTTCCTATTCATGTGGTACATGTAAATGTAACCAATCAGCAATGAGAGGTATTATGTTTAATTTTTCCAAACTTTTGCCTTAAGAGTTGTGGCCACTGTGTAGTGAGAAAAAAGTAATTAATAATATACTCTACTGAGTGTGACAAACTCTTTAAAGTTTGTTCAACTTTAATTTCTTATGTTTCCTTCATATAAAGTGGAATTATATTAACAGGAATTCTGCCAAATGTCATCAGATTCTAATGAGTACATGTAGATTTTGATATTCTGCTGTTTGTTAACATAGCCTATGAAAGCCAACAAGAGTATCTACAGTATGCCCATAACTTGTGCAAGCACCGAGATCATCACATGACATGATAAACTGATGAAAACCAAATAAATCTTGTTCTGATAAATTTCTGGGCATTTTTCTCAGCTTGCCCTCAATTTTATTCTTGAAAATCCCATTTGCTTCAATGTTCTCTTGATAAAGATGTACATAATGTATCAGGGAGTTGTTTAGTGCATGCATCTTTATGCAAAAGAAACTGCATGTGCTCAACTCCCTGTACTAAAAGCTTCAAGAAACTCTGACGAACTGGAAAAAACATTAGAATCCATCAGAAAGGACATCTGCACAATTCACTAAGAATAAAGTTGTTGAGATTGGAGGCAAAAACATACAATTCACACAACAAAGCAGACTTAAACGACAAAGTCTAGACACACGGGCTTCTTATACTTTTTAATATACATGTACTTCTGAAGTTCAGAATAATTAAATACAGACTTCTGCCAATTGCTGTTTTGTCCTGATAGCACAAACTCACATCTTGTCATAGTTTTATCATGAGGTTATATCTTTTCTTTATTACTGTAGACACTCTCTGTAGCTGTATAGAGACATGTAATAAAAGTTCTCTTGTCCATGAATTTTAGAATGTTAATGAAAAAAAAAACAATTCTTGAGTTATTAATTAATATTTTCTTTTCATTTTCAATTTTTTTTACAGGCATGAAAGAAAACCAGGGATTAAAAGAAGCAAACAAAGGCTTGGATTGGCTGATAAGCTTCATTGATACAATGTATGTATATATTTTCCCTGTAATGCACTAGTGGTTAAATATTGTCCTTTGCATAAATGTTGTCTTTTTTATGGTGTGCATGAAAATGCATTAGCTAGTAACATTCACCACTTGATAAAGTTAAGGTAAGATGATTTATCACTCAAAATCTTCTACCAGCCTAATGAAACATCTTCGTGGCTGTTGATTGTGCACAAGAAGTATTTGGAAATTGTGCAGAATTTCCAGGTGGTCACATGCAACAAAGAAGGTCTACCAGGAAGAAAATTATGCATTTTTTCTGGAGACTGACTTTTCACCAAAGACACTTGCTGTCATTAAATTCTCAACAACATCAAAGCTCTCAGAGACTCTGCACAATTTTATGCTTAGTCTAACGATAGCAGTCTCAAATGCTCAATAAAGACAAATTCAATCTTTAATGACCGCCTCAAAGCTACTACAAAAGCACCTGTTTTTAGGTCATGTGGGTTACAATGTACCACCACAGGCTTACCATGACACCTTTCCTTCTTTCTTTTTTTTAACAAATAAAATGAAAATAGAAAAAAAACTTCATTGCACAGTGGGCATGCTCTTAATACACTGTAACTAGTGAAAGCATAACAACATCATGATCAGCCACAGCACTGAACACAGAACGTTTTGAACAAAGTCAACAGTTTCAAAAGTGTTCAATGTCTAAGCAAGAAAAAGAACGAGAAAAAACCCTATTTTTTAACTGTCTCCTACAATCATCAGGTATAGTCAAGCATTAAGTTTTTCTAAATAGCCAGGCGGCTTTGGCAACCAACCAGCTCTTGTGATCCCATTTTCAACTAGCTGAGACTTGTTACTTGTCGTGCACAGAGGTTGAGCCTTGCTAGGTATTGCAACAGGGGTTTTGGTTGGCTGTTTAGACTGGTCCCCCCAAGATGGCACTGATGGGAATGACTGACCCTTTGTTGGGTGAGGTCTTTAGACTTTCTCTAGATAGGCGACCATATCCGGAGGTTGCAGGCTACAGGAGCCTCACTAGGTTGTGAGCTGTAGAATGGCTCTCTGCTCCTGCAGAGATGTCTGCGGTTTCTGCAGAGGATTCTCCCATCTTCTGTCAGATTCATGTTATTATAGGATCGCACATCTGCTAGTTCTTCTATTTCTACTTTGAACCATGTCTGGCTCTTGTCACAGAGAAGTGGCATTACTTTGACTGTCTCACCTTTCACCAATGGCCAGATCTCCTTCAAGGTGGGTTCGCATACGTCACCCAAACATATGCTGAGCTGGCGAGGTGCTCAGCCCCTATGTTGGGGTGTTTCTCCAGGTTAGTAGAGAAAGAAAATAATCGGCTCCTGATGCTTTGGCTTACTTGACTGTGTTTTCTACTCGTTCATTGTTTTGGCGGTAGCCCATGGAGCTGATTACATGTTCAGTCCCAGGTGATTGCAAAAATTTCTCAAATTCTGCAGAGTTAAAGGGTGGTTCATCGCCACTTAGCAATTCATTAGATTTTCCATGTGTGACAAAATGTCTCTTAAGTTTCTTTATGATGACAGTTCCTGTTTTGCTGTGTAACTGATCCACTTCAAAGTACCCAGAGTAGTAATCTACTGTGCAGAGATAATTCTTGTCATCAAGTGTGAGGATGTTAGTGGCAACTTTCTCCCATGGCCTTGATGTGGGCTCATGACAGATAAGTGGTCCTTTAGTCTGGTTACTCTGAAGTGACATTCAGACGTCGCATTTCTGGATGTATAGTCAGTGATTTCAGCATTTGTGCTTGGCCAGTATACTGTCTCCTGTGCTCTATATAAACAACCTTTGACCCAATAAGGGAGTAGTGTAGCTTCTGCTTGATCTTTTGTTTTAGGGTCTGCGGTATGATGCATCGCTGGCCCTTGAATATTACACCATCATGTACTGAGAGCTCATCTCGGATTTCAAAGTACTGGTGAATGGCTGCTGGTTAATTCACACATTAATTTCATTAAGCACCTAATGAAATTAATGTGTGGACAGCAAGTTCTGCTAACCTCTTCTAGTCCTGCTACAAGTGCTAGGTCGTTTGCGAATCCAAGCTTGGGGCCTGTTCGCACTACGCGAAATTTTGTTTGTTTTGCAAAAAAATCTGTCAACGCGAAACCATTTGTAGTGCGAACGATTTTCGTGACCCACCAAAATTTTCGCAAGTGCCACCAAACTTCAAACACGCCGTCGACTAGCTTTGGAGGCCTACAATTTTTTGTCCGGCGTGCAAATGTATTGTTCCTTGACAGATACCCTTCAACGGGTCATCATATCTCGTAATTGATACCAAGCAAAATGATATGTGCGTGACCCCGTTTACCGCCAAAACCGCCATTTACCGCCATTTCGAGATGGATCCACGAGGAGAAAATCAAAATTCTTTCTTTCCCGAACATCAGCAATATTACAATGTTAACTATTACGGATCGCAATTCTACTGCGACGAGCCACAGCCACAGACACAGCCACAGTACTTCTACCTTCAAGACCTTCAGCAAAGTCAACCGCAAGTCGAAAGTGCCGGCGCTTCGATGCAGAAGAGTTTCGAAGAAAGCAGTGAAGGCGCAACAACTTCTGGTAAGAGGAAAAAAACCACTAAATATGAGACATTTCCATACACCGAAGAGAAGTACTTGGTCAATTTGTGGAAAGAGAACCACGACCAATTGGAAAGTAAAAATGCCCGTAAAGTGTGGGCCAAAATTGTTGATGATTTGAATGCGAAATTCGAGGGAAACCGCACAGTGGATAAGTGTATGCGAAAGATAAAATATCTCATTGACAAATACAAGGAAAAAAAAGACTGGAATCGTAAACAAAGCGGTGGTAATCTTAAAAAGTCTCCTTTCTACGATGAGATTGACGAGGTTCTCGGATGTCGTGATTTTGTAACATTTAACAATGTAAAGGAGAGTGCAGTGCCTTCACCCAACGCTTCCACTGCCTCGGCTGGAGCAAGTGCAAACACCAGTGCTTCATCATCTCCAAAAGGATCTGTCACAGATAGCGATGTCGCCAATAAAGTTTCCATGATCCGTAAAAGCCGAATCCTTCCTAGCAAAACCAGAAGTAATTGTTGACTAGCCACAATCACGTTTTGCATGGCAAGAAAACAGCAAAGAAGGGCGATTAAAATATTTTGCGGGAGCATTTTGCTTTGCGATCAGTCCTTGACCGGAAACGACATAAAAAGAACATACTGTCACGAAATCTCGGTATCTATTTCGATTGATTGACATTTGTGGTTTTACAAAAAATTTGCAAGTCTCAAGTGCGAACGCGCCCACAAAAACCAAAAATTCGCATTTACAAAATTTTCAATTTTTTTGTAAACACCAAACCGAATTTTTCGTCCTAGTGCGAACAGGCCCTTGGTAAGATCTCGCAAACAGCAGGTTGTCTTCTGCTCTGATTAGGCTGATTCAGTAAACCTCACTTATTTAGGCTGTCAAGGAACAGATGCAGAGAGTAGTTGATCACAATAATGAAATGTGACCTCTCACGCGAAAACGTACACTAACGGCTTTCCGTTTACAAGCCGTTTGTCACCCGTTCGAACGGTTTCGTCACCCGTTCGTTGGAAACATCAACCCGTTCGAACGACTTGGTTACCCGTTCGTGAAAAACATCAACCCGTTCGAACGACTTTGTTACCCGTTCGTTAAAAACATCTACCCGTTCGAACGACTTGGTTACTCGTTCGTTGAAGGCATCAGGCCGTTCGAACGACTTCATCACCCGTTCGTTCGTTCGTTCATCATCCGTATTATGGCGTACCTTGGAATTATTAATATTTTTTTTTCTGTCGAAGCGGATATGGGGTAACCGGTCGTTTCGCCTACAAGTCGTTTCGCCTACACCCAGGTCGATTCGCCTACAAGATCAAAGTCGTTTCGCCTACAATGAAGTTTCACGTTTTTCAGTGTCGTATGAAGGATTACATAAAATATAACAGTGTATACATGAAGGCCACCAGGAGTAACAACGACGTTGAAGGTTGGCACCACGGGCTGCATCGTCGCGTCGCAGGTAGACAGAACCTAAATTTATACCTGCTAATCGATCTACTTCATCAAGAGGCCTGCTTAACCGCTCTTCGCATCCGCCTTGTTTCCGAGAAAAAACTTACAAGAATGCAGCGGAAAAAGTGCAGGTCCATGCAGGCCAAAATCTTCGAATTATGGGAAGATTACCAACAGAATAAAAAAAGCGCGGAGCAGCTGATACGGCAATGTGCACACTTAAATGGACCGAAACGCTCGAATTAATTATATTTGTGAACTTTAGAAATAATATCAATTTAAGTAACTATTTAAGGGGCAGCTATCACTTGGATACCCACATGTTCCCGAGTGTAATAGGTTACTACAATGGAAGTCATCTCAGATTAGTAGGTTAAGTAACGAGAATTTCAAAATATAATTTAAGGGGCGGGTATCACTTGGATACCCACATGTCCCCGAGTGTAATAGGTAAAATAAAAGTAATCCCTGCATGCAGTAGTTTTGGTTGTAAATAATAAAAATGGTAGAATATATATAGAGAGAGTCAATACATATAAAGACGTTCCCAACATTCTCCTCTTACTATGACGATATTGCTGTGATATCATTTGAGTTTTTAAGTTTTTACTTTTTGTCTTAGCCTGCGCCTACTGTAGTCTTAATCTTTGACGTCATAATTCATTAATCACGTGAATTGTTGAGCACGTGCCAACAAGATGGCGGCGTTTTGACACTTTTACCGCGTGAGTTGTGTTCGTTGTGGAACTCCTTTTTTACTTCTAAAAAATCAAAGTAATCAGTAATCAAAGCCACAAAAACATAAAAAGTTAAAATTAAACTTGTTTCAGCTTAATACTTATCGAATTTCAGGCGCAACTGTGTTGGCGAAACGACTTAGATCGTGTAGGCGAATCAACCGGAGTGTGAAGAAAGATCGGTTGTTGACACTCCTGAACTAAGTAAACGGTAAGATTAAAC